>CAJQUN010001462.1:0-64619 GCA_907163345.1 Haberlea rhodopensis
ACACAATCACTTGGCCATATCCATCCTAACGAGTATACCTAAATGTACCACTACACGTAAAAAATTTACCTCAAATACGTGCGGCACATCCATTTATCCATTGAGCAAACCTACTCGGTATAGTGGTCTCGTCAACCTGTGACGTACACCCACTATTGTGCCAGCCATCGGCACTCAATCCATACAATTTAATATATACATCTAATATGTATATATTCATCGCACAGCGGCACACGTCAATCCTCACCTGCTGTTAGGATCGGTCAGGAGTGTTTGGGGGGGGGGGGGGGGGAGGGGTGAATGAACACTCCTATCAAAAAATAATCCTTATGATTTCTCTTGGGTTGTGAAAAAGAAATCAGTTTCTTAATCAACTTTTCTGCTGCAGACAGACCACTGAATATTTTAGTGCGGAACGTCTGTTCTTAGACTAGTAAGAACGGCTCGATGGCTTATAGATATATATACGATGCAAATGAAAAAAGACAAAATACAGAATAGTTCTGGAAGTTCGAAGGTGGTGTAATCCTTCTACGTCTCCCCTTCTTCCAATTAAGGAGGATTTCACTAGAAGACTTTGATTTATACAATCCTGTTGTACAACCCTGATTCAAGCTGGATTTACCTCACTACCCTGACTGAAACTCCTAGTCTTTCATCTGTTCAGACACACACTGTCCTGACTGTTACAATTGATTCCGCTTCTCTATCTTAGTAAAGAATACAAAAGATAGACTAATTTTGTCTATGCACCAGTGATCCTGAGATGATCAAATATTACAATATGCTTGTGCTTATAAAAACTTTCGGCTCGAGAATGTCTGAGCTTGTAAGTCTGTGCTGTTTAATTTTCTTTTGCGTTTCTTCTCGATTGATCAGATTCTCTACTTGGGCTCTTTAGTTGCCTCCTTATATAGTTGCATGTACCAACGACATTATTTCCTTTACGTGCAACTCTTGACTCTGCTCAAACTCTGAGTAAGCTACAGTCTTATTCTTTTGGGCACTTGCCATTCTGGTTCATGCTTTCGGCGACTGTCAGGTAAGCTCTTCTTTGTCTTCTTTACCTTTTATGGTAATCTTCAGTCCTTGGTCTTTTCAGCCTTAATTGCAACATTAAATGCTTCAATAAATAGCTGTTAATGATTCGGACTGAAGAGCAAAGTTTATTCAACCTTGTCTGCTCTGATCTGATAATAGTTGAGCTGTTCTGAAGCTTTGATCAGGTCAGCTGATGTTCATCGATCCGTTCTGATTTTGCGATAGACCATATCGGCTTGATCTGCTTTGAGCAATCGATCTGGTCAGAATGATTTCCATCGATCCGTTCTGATTTGTTTTGTCATCTTAAAATCCGGAACTAACAAGTTCCCCATTTTTTATGATGACAAAACTAGCTTCTATGTCTTCTTATTCAGTTCTTTATGAGATTTGAAGCTTATACTTGCTGATCAATTACTTCTTCTTGTTCAAAATAAATGAACACAGTTAAGTTGTAGTTCGGATTGATTAAGTCATTTTGTTCAAATAAATGAACGAAGACTTAAAAAAAACTCTGATTTTATTGAATAAAAATTTGATATACATTTACAGACATGTCTGACTTATATAGACCGCTACTTCCTTGCTGAAGACTGAGCTGGCTTGAAATCCTTTCTCTTTTCCCCCCTTTTGTCAGCAACAATCTCCTGAAGAAAGTCTACAATTTGGGCGAGCTGAGCGCTGATAGCATCAAGACGAGTGTCTTGAGCAATAAGGGACATTGCGACGGAAGCTCGAACTTCAGTGGCCAGCTCGATCTGTTCTTTTCTCAGGCTGCTTTTATAGGAAGCTTGCTGAGAGAACAGATCATTCAGTCCGTGCTGAATACTGCTAATGTTAGCCGTCATCTTCTCTTTGAAGGATTCAAAATCCAAGAATGTAGCCCTCTGACTCTGATGAACTTCTATAACTCGTTGAGAGAGAGATAGACAGTTATCAGAAAGGTGTTGAAGTGACTTGGCCAAGGATGGGGCATCATCAGATAGATGGCTTGGAGAGTGATCATATGGCGACGAAGGATGATCAACCTCTGCGGCAATTGGAACAATTGAAGACATATCAGATTGGCGTATTTCGGCGGACCGGATCAAAGTGACCAAGTCCGAAGAAAATTCTTCCAAAAATGCCAAGTCTTCATCAGGCTGAACTGTAGGAGTGATAGGACTGGTAGTCTCCTCAACCTGTAGAGCTGCAACAACTGTTGACACCACCAGATCAACGGATCGACGGATTCAGTTGAGAACAGCTATCGTAGTTTTGTGGCGGTTGGACTGTGGCCTGAATTTGGGAAGACTGGGGATGCAATGGGGGATGGGAAGGTTGTTGGAAGAGTCAGAAGACCACTCCATGGCCTTCAGTCCCAGCTGTAGACGAGCAATTAGTCAGTGGCTTGACTCCGCTGTCTGCTCTGCTGTATAAGAAGGAATTGGCTCAATGAATGGTTCGACCAAGGTCTTGCTCGCAGATGGGTGATCCGGGCTGGGAACTGGAGTGGATATGTTGAGCTTCTGTCGTTGAAAACGAACAGCCAATTGAAGAGCATGAACATCCATTTCCAGCTGAGCAATGACTGCAAACCATCATCTTTGGCAGTCGGTGTGTTGGCATCAAAATTTACCTTCTTGGCTGCAATGAGCAAGTTGGCCAGTTGAAATCTGTGGTTAGCCTGTAACAAGTCTTTGCGATGAACAACAATTCGGACGTCATCAGTCTCTGTCCCCTTAAGGACTTCTTGTTCCATCTTTTGGAGTCTTCTCAGCTTGCCGAAGAACAGATCAAAGTGGTTGATCGTTCTGTATGCAACATATTCATCAAACAACCACAGTAAGCTCCTTGAACTTTTCTTCAACATCTTCCATGGTGATGTTGATAGCAGTTTGAGCGGCTGACTTGGGTTTGGAAGAGAGAGGTTCAGTGAGAACTGCCTTGCCCTTGCCCGGAGGGAGACGAGGTCTTGATCCCTGATTGTGTGTAGTCCTCCCAATTCTATGATACAATGCCTTTGACCACAGGGATGGCAGAAGGGACTCGGATGGTGACTTTGGGTACAGTGGTTGGAACTGTTGAAGGTTGAGTTGAAGGTTGGGTAGCAGGGGTGGCTTTTGTTGATGGCAAGGTGGGTAAGGTTTTAATGTTGATGGTTGAAATGGGCTTGGTGATCTGGGTTCTTGGCTTCTTTGGAGGGGGCTTGGCTGGAGATGAAGGAGCAGACTGAGTTTCCTCTGAGTTAGTTTGGATCGTCAGTTTGAGCTTGACTCGAGTTTTTCTAGTAGCAGCCTATTCTTCTTCTCGTTCAATCTTGACAGCCACCAGATCGGAAGGAGTGGGTGGAGCACCTTTGGACTTCAGTAGTGCCAATCTCTTGGGGCTGAGAATCTTGAAAGGGCTTAGAGCAGATGGCTTCCCCAGCTTGATGTCCAGAGTCTCCAATAGCTTGCTGAGAGGAACAGCAAAGCACACAGCCTGTTTGGATGCGATAACCGTTTCAAGCAAAACTCCAAACAAGATCGCAGACCAGTTCATTTTCTGTCCAGAGTAAATAGCAGCCATGGCCCGGAATTTTTTGGCAGTGACAGCGTCATAGCTTCCGGCTTTGCCCAATAGTGGCTTGCCAACAATCTCGCAGAGAACTTGGAAATGAAAGAGCATTTCCTTCTTCTTGAATGATGGCTGCAGTCTGTGGCCAAAAATGGATACTTTCCCCTGAAGATCGGTGATAGTGGCCTGAGGATGTGGCCAAACTCAGTCAGTCCGGTGTTGGGAAGACCAAAGGTCTTTGACAGCGTCGACTGAGAAATGACAAAAGATTTGCCCTTGACGGAGGTGGAGATGAACGTCTTCTGAGACACAGCATTGGCGAACAACTCTCGAATCTCCGACTCGTAAACCACCGTCCCGCATTCCAGAAAGTTCCTTTGAACATGGAGACCATTTCTGGATCTTCAGCCCTGTAGATTTTGTGATATCCCCGAAATGATTATTGTGATGTTAATCATTTGAGTTAAATTATGATGATTTGGGTGTTAATTCATGGGTTTGGGTTAGTATTATTGGGGAGTTTCATTTCAGGGTGCATGTGATATATGTTGAGATTTTGGGGGTCGTGGCTTGTTTATTTGGGGTGTGTGTTGTTTGTTTTGGGTAAAGCATGTTAACGGGAATTGAAGTATTTTATTGAGAAAATACTATAAATATCATGTGAGGATATTTTTATACATCGTGCTAAATACCGGGACCAAAACATAACACATCATACCACCCAACACCCAACCACCCCCCCAACCCATACCAATCACACTGCACAGCTGACTTTGTTCACCACTTGGCCCAATCATTCCACCACTCTCAGCCATCCAAATTCTCGAGCCTTCTCTCCCATATCTTCACCAGCTTCAGCTAAGCAAAATTCTGAGGAGCTTGTCCCTTTTCATCGCCTGGAAAGCCTTCAAAAATCGGAGCAAAGTAGGGTGAGAAACCATGCTCTGTTTTTGTTTTAAACTTGTTTGAGTACATGTTTTTAGGTGGCGAGAAAACGGCATGTTAGCTTAGGTTTCTTGAAACCTTTGATTTAAATGCTTTTATGGTGTTATTGTGAGGCTCTCTGTATTTTTCCTTGAGCATGTTGCATGTTTTATGTTGAGGAAATAAGCATGTAAAGAAGGGTGTTCGGAAATCTGGGTAGGTGTATGCCCTGTTTTTCTGGGAAATTATGGTTAGGGAGTGATTTGAGGAGGTGGTATCATGCATGTTAGAAGGGTTTGTGGTGAACCTTCGATTTGAGTTTATGCATGGTAGTTTTGTAAAGCCCTTGGCATGTTTGTTCGAGCATGCTTTATGTTATATGTGATAGTTATTATAGCATGAAATGAAGTACTCAGGAAATCTGGAATAAAATGTGTTGCCCTGTTTCCGAAAAGATGATTGAGTACTTGTGTAAATGGTCGTCGTTTATGCATATGGGCTTATGTTTGGGGTGTAATTTTGGTATGAATACACTCAGGGTAGTGTGTTGTAACTATTAGCATGTTTATTTGGGCATGTTGTATGTCTTACATGTTGGATTTTAGGGTGTGATTTTAGGTGTTCGAGAATTCTGGGTTGGCATTTCTCGAACAGAGCATCTCGATCGATCGATATTTCATCTCGATCGATCGAGCGGGGCAGAATATTGGTTTTGATTTTAGGCGTCTTCTCGATCGATCGGGAAGAGGGGCCGATCGATCGAGAGACCCAGAATGTTGAAAAATATAATTTGTTATATTTTGTTAAAGTTTTGATATTGGATTGTAATGAGACATCTAATATTGTGTTGTACACTGGTGTAGAGCCTTCACAGGTAGCTACACAGCGCAGGGGATAGAGTCCTGCAACACACCACATTTTGGAAAGGTACGTAAGCGACGTACGGGCATCCCAACGGTAACATGTACTTATGTTTGTCTGTGTGACACATGATGAATGCAATGCGATGCATTAAGATTATGATACATGTTATTATGCATTGTGTTGTATATTATGCATTGTTGTTGCATATTGTGATGTGGGATAAAGAGGTGTATTCCACGAGTCAGGGCGATCACAGTTAAGGTTTTAATGCTTATGCTTTACCGCTGCGCATGTGGAGCGGGAGGGGGGAGGCTCGCTGGCACATGGAGGCGAGGTATACCATACTAAGCGAGGAAGAGATACCGCTAGTATGATGAAGCGTGTATGCGATACCGCTTGTTTGAGATTAAGAAAGCATTAAAATAACCGATGATGACTGACTCAAGAAAAAGAGGAAATGTCATGACATTCATTTGTAAAACCATACATTCATATAATGTGTTTTATTATGAACTATGGTACAGGGACAACCATTGGGCGTTATAAATGCAGGAAATACAGGAAGTGCCTGTATTTAGGATTGTGCATTTAGGCTTTACTTTCATATTATGTTGAATATGAATTGTTTTATGCTCACGTGTTGGGGGTTGTCTTTGTAGGTGCTTTTGTTGACGAGAACCAGGGTCGGGGTTGGTTTGCTGAGCTGTAAGGAGTGCTACAGGATTAGCATGTTAGAGAAATTTTGTATAGCTTCTACTGGGTAGAGTAAGACTATAATGTAGTGCCTTTGTAGGAATTGTGTTATTCCTTTTTGAAACATTTTGGTACTGTAATCTCTAAAGCTCAGGTTAAATCAACACGACACGTTACTCTGATATTTTCACATGAATGTTTAAGTTCTCTAAATTGCACCTTAGTAACTTGTTGTGATAACGGGGTCTCACAGATTTCATTGAACTCAACAGATAGAGAGTTGTGAGTGATAGTGGCCATTTGAGTATGTAAAGAAGATTGGAAATATTTGAGAGTTAGAAACAGATAGCAGTAATTCGTAAAAAGTGAAATGAAAGTGAAATGTTCAGCCCGCTAAATAAGAGAGAGAAGACACGTGGATGTATCTCGATGACTGATTTTTAAGTAATTCAAAATAAGCGGTCAGGATGAAAGAGAGATAAGGCGGTTAAAATTCGATCAGTCCGGACTGTTATAAACAATTACTTTATTAAAGACTGGTTGATCATACAGATCATGGGATAATATCAGATTTGACATAGATAGGTCTGAAAGTTCGGACCGGTCTGTGTCTTTCTGATCATTGTATTATCGATCTGTGCCAGTATACAATCTTTAAAGCAAACAAAATACCTCTAAAATATCAAGATAAGTCTATTAAACCAAGAATTTGACGAAAATAATTAAACTTAGCCTCAGGAAGTGGTTTGGTGAAGATATCTGCTGCTTGCTGGTCTGTTGAAATATGCTCGATTTGAATTTCCTTTTTGCCAACATGATCTCGAATAAAATGATGTCTGATATCAATATGCTTTGTTTGAGAGTGCAAGACTGGATTATACTTTATAGCAATTGCACTGGTGTTGTCACAAAATATCAGAGATTCAACAGCTTGAATGCCATAGTCTCCGAGCTGATGTTGAATCCAGAGCATTTGAGCGCAACAGCTTCCAGCGGCAAGATATTCTGCCTCAGCTGTAGATGTGGCAATAGATGTTTGCTTCTTGCTAAACCATGAGATCAATCTTTCACCTAAGAATTGACAGGTTCCACTGGTGCTTTTGCGATCAATCTTACACCCAGCATAGTCAGCGTCTGAATATCCGACTAAACTGAAATTTGAATCTTTGGAATACCAAAGACCAACGTTCTGAGATCCTTTTAAGTATTTAAGAATGCGCTTAGCAGCAATAAAGTGTGATTGCTTTGGATCTGACTGAAATCTAGCGCACATACAGACTGAGAACATAATATCAGGCCAGCTCGCTGTAAGATACAAAAGCGATCCGATCAGTCCTCGATACATTGTTACTTCCACTGCTGTTCCCCCTTCGTCTTTATCTAGCTTAATTGAAGGACTCATTGGAGTTGATGCAGTTGAACAAGTCTCCATTCCGAATCTCTTGATAAGCTCTTTAGTATACTTGGTCTGATTTATAAAAATACCATTGCTGAGCTGTTTGACTTGGAGACCCAGAAAGAATGATAATCCTCCCATCATACTCATCTCAAACTGTTCTTGCATTAACTTAGAGAATTTGAACTAATAAGGTATGTTCCCCTTAATAAATTTAAATAAAGTTTTATCCACTGAGCCGATCTGAAAATCGTGGTTCAGCAGAAATTGAGACAGAGTATCATACCATGCTCTTGGAGCTTGTTTCAGTCCATATACGGCTTTATTCAGTAGATATACATGATCTGGAAATGAGTGGTTCTGAAATCCAGGAGGTTGCTCAATGTAGACTTCCTCCTGAAGCTTACCATTAAGAAAATCACTCTTAACGTCCATTTGATATACTTTGAAGTCTTTAAAAGCAGCATAAGCAAGAAAGATTTGGATTGCTTCAAGTCTGGCGACTGGTGCAAAAGATTCATCGAAGTCAATTCCTTCTTCTTGTCGAAATCCTTGTGCCACTAGTCTGGCCTTGTTTCTAACCACAACTCCATCTGCGTCTAGCTTGTTTCTGAAAACCCATCTGGTTCCAATAACAGGCAGACCACTTGGCCTGGGGGTTAGACTCCAGACTTGATTTTGTTCAAATTGATTAAGCTCTTCTTGCATGGCTTTAATCCAGTTGTAATCAGTCAAAGCTTCATCAACTTTTTGGGTTCCAGATTAGATATAAAAGCGGCATGAGTGAATTCATCCATCATCTGTCCTCTGGTTCTTATAGGTGCAGAAGGACTTCCAATTACTAGATCAGGTGGATGCCTCTTTGTCCATCGATAGCTCGATTCCGGATTATCTGGTCCATAGGGATGAGTAGTAGCAACATTATCAGCATCTGCTTTAACATTAGAGTTTAGAACCTCCGGATCGGCTCGATCTGGAGGAGCTCGATCTGGAATAACTTCAGTGCCTTGATCCGGTCTATCTGGTACTTCATGTTCCGGTGGATTGTCTCTTGACCTGTTAGCTACAATCTCATCATCACTGTTAGCTTTGAGATGGATATTTTCCATCTGATTTTGAATTGATTCCTTGTTACCCTCAATACATAAAGATTCATCAAACACTATATGAACTGATTCTTCTACAGTTAAAGTACGATTATTGAAGATGCGAAAAGCTTTACTATTGGATGAATATCCTAAGAATATTCCATTATCTGATTTAGCTTCGAATGCTGTAAGGTGATTCTTACCATTATTGTGAACGAAGCATTTGCAGCCAAATACATGAAAGTGAGAGATAGACGGTCTGTTACCTGTCCATACTTCATATGGAGTAAGATTCAACTTCTTGTTAATCATAGTTCGATTTTGAGTGTAGCATGCAGTATTTACAGCTTCTGCCCTGAACTTTTGGGAAATACCAAAATCTGCAAGCATTGTCCTTGCTGCCTCCTTAAGCGTTCTGTTCCTCCGTTCTGCAACTCCATTTTGTTGAGGAGTTCGAGCAGCTGAGAATTCATGCTTAATTCCTTGATCTTCTAGAAAGGATTCAAGATTATGATTTGAGAATTCAGTGCCTTTGTCACTTCGAATCCTATCTATGCTTGATGATTTCTCATTCTGAGTGCGTTTCAGCAGCTTGATCAACTTTGGACCGGTCTGATCTTTACGGCTAAAAAATATAGTCCATGTAAAACGTGAGTAATCATCAATAACAACAAGAGTATACCGCATTCCCCCTAAACTTGTTATTGGTATAGGACCAAACAAGTCCATATGTAATAGTTCTAAGCAGCGTGAGGAGGATTTGGCATTCTTGTTTTTGAAGGATGATCTGATCTGTTTGCCCATTTAGCAAGCTTCATAGATCTTATCCTTGGCAAAGTCGATCTTGGGCAGACCGACAACTAAATCATGTTTACATAGGCTAGAGATAGTCTTAAAGTTGAGATGATTCAAGCGTTTATGCCATAGCCAGTGTTTATTATCATTATTCACGATGAAGCAAGTAGGATTATCAGGTTGAGCAAAACTCCAGTTAATCTTATATGTATTTCCATTTCTGATTCCTACAAGCATGGTCATACCGTCTGACGATTTAACAGTGCAAGTGTGTTTGTAAAATTCTACAGCATAACCATTATCACATAGTTGACTTATACTGATCAGATTATAGCATAGATTTTCAACTAACAGCACATCATTGATAGTAATATTACCATGGACAATCTTACCATTGCCCACAGTCTTACCCTTTGAGTTATCCCCGAAGATGATCTTGGGTCGATTACATTCTGTGACTTCAGACAACAACTCGACGTTTCCTGTCATGTGACGAGAACACCCACTGTCTAAGTACCAGTCCGAAGCTTGTTTCTTCAGTACCTGTCATCAAGCATAATTATTGTTGGTACCCAATCCTACTTGGGTCCAGAACGGATTAGCCCTTTGGGAACCCACACCTGTATCAGCTTTAATGGCTTGTGTGTGTCTGGTACGATGTGAGCTGATATGTTTCGATGTTGTGTGTGATAATGTGTGCGATATGAAAACCTTTGATTCTTATGAGGTAATCTATATCTTCGTTGAACTGGTTTTGAGTTATAGTAGTTGGATGGTCTTCCTTGTCTTAGATCTTGCACCTTTAGATTTGGTCTGATAGACACAAAGCTTGTTGGTGCCTTTTCTTTGGCTTGGTGACCGCTTTATTTTTAAACAAAAGATATTTCAAAGAATGGGTTGAAGCGATTCTACCGCAAGTGCACGGTGTCAAGTTTTAGTATAGTGAAAATTTAGTAAAGGTTGTCGAATCCACAGGGACTAACGTATAAGTACCAAATAAGATCAATCAAATTATATTTAGCCTACGATTAAAGGAGTTTGATTAACTAAAGCTAGATTAAACTAAAGAATAAAGATTAAATTAAAAACAAAGAATAAAATGGTTCCGGAAATGCGAAGGTAAGTCACTCGAGAAAATTACCAAACTCGTCGTTCAATTATATTATCTCTACTGATTCAACGGAATTCTCAAATTATCACTCAATTGATTAAAGGTGAAAGGTTTTCACTATTATTCGATACACTCTCTCGAGCTGTAACGAAACTAACAATAAATTAGAATAAGTCACTCTCGTGCACTTATTTACTAATTCAAAGTTGCTTAAATCATCAAAACCTATTAACTCTAAATCTTTCGATTTCAAATTCTCACGTATGCGATATCATCTCTCGATCTCAATCGTAACATACATCATAAATTAATGGAGCGTGTTACAGCGTTATCTCTCGATCTCGGCTGTAACCCTCAAATTCAATCAAAGGTAGCTAGACTTTGATCTACACAAGCAATTAATCTATGAACAATAAATATCAATGCACTCAAATACCAATGAATCAATATATCAAACACAACGAACTAAAACTTCAATAATATAAACCAAATTCAATTCAAATCAAATACAGATGAGTTTTCTTGTCTCTCGACCTCAAAAACAACAAATGAAAATGAAAATCAAATAAACTAAAGTTCAGAAATACGATAAACGATGGATGAATCCGTGCGTTGCACCGTGATTTCTTCTCTTGTTCCTTCCTTGCACTCCGGAACGGATAGGCTCGACTTTGGACGAAGAACGGAGATTGGATCTCCTTGGGCGGCGGCTAGGGCGGCTGCTCTTGACCTAAAAATATCTGATATTCTCTGTAAAATTCGTCCCCTTATTGTGTAGAAGAAAATCCCCCTTAATAGCCCTCCAGAATCACGATAAAAAAAGGAAAATAAAATCTTCAGATCTCGCGTCTCGATCGATCGAGAATTCACCGATCGATCGGTGCACTGTTCACGCCAACTTTTGGAACTTACTGCCTCGCTCGATCGATCGACATTTTCCACCGATCGATCGAGAATTTGAAAATTTCAGCTCCGAGGTTACTGCCTCGCTCGATCGATCGATAATTTCACCGATCGATCGAGCCTTCGAAAAATCAGACTCTTGCTTCTGGCTGGCTCGATCGATCGAGAATAAATCTCGATCGATCGAGATCTGAAGAAACCATCTTCAATATTTTCATCATCTTTTATGCCTCGATTTCGCCCGTTATCTTCTCATTAGCTCATTTCTTCCACTTCCGATCAAATTTCCTGAAACAAACGAATAAACACCAAAAAGCATAATATCATCCAGGAAAAAGTACGGAAAATGGGAAGAAATTACAGTTAAAATCACTCAAAATCTAAGCCTATCAACTCCCCCAAACTTAGACTTGATCGTCCTCGAGCAAGCAATAAACTCAAAAAGAAAAGTTAAACTCGATACTAAGCATGAATCATCCTTACAACATATGCAACAGCTCAGAAATCCTACTTACACAGCAATAGAAGTCAATCAACATTTAACAAGAAGCATTTTCTCCTAAGTTAAACAATACATCGCAACATCGGAACGTGCGTGTGTGCTATTGTCAAACATGAGTTACATATATATCTTTAAAATCAACATGTGCCATATTAACTCCTAGTCAAGATTACTTTGAATTACTCTACAAGTTTACTATCCAGCACTTCTCCACTAATGTAATTGTTCCCTAGACTTGGATCAAAAGGTCTTGAAAGCTTATAACGTTAGGCCTTTTGGTGTCGGCTTCAAAGAAAAGGTAGGGTAAATTCAAAGAAGAGAGTATAACAAAATCAGTTCAACTCTTTTTGAGCTTCTCTTCAACTTTTTTCTAGCCTTGGCCACTTTGGGTCTTATTTTGAATTTTTCTTTTCAAGGCTTTTCTCTACATCTTTTTTTTTTTTTTTTTTTTTTTCTTTGCTCATTCTTTTGTTTCTTTTGAACTCATTTGCATATAACAATTCTGTGCAATGAATGAGATTCATTATACTCTCCTAGGGGTAGGTAAAATTTTTCTTTTAGGCTCAAACCAAGGTGGGTATAATGAGTTGCCAAGAATGTCGAATGGGGGTCTAATCATATGCAATGCATATACCATTCTTTTTCAATAAAGCTCAAGAGGGGACACTAATGAATAATATATAACAGGTAGGCTTGAAAGGCTCAAACGGTCCAAAGATCGCCTAAATCATCTCCAAGTCTAGTTCCTAATTATAAATTTCGCCTCAAAGTGCTTTCAACTAAACTATAGAGTTCTCTAAGATACTCAAGACTCATCATAGTTAACACAAGTTTTCAATTTAATCAATACATACTTCACTCAATCATGACTCAATAAGTGCTCAAAGTATTCCTCAGTTTTGACATGTAGTTAACAAAGGATATATACAGACAAGTTAAACATTTTCATGACTCCTATCTAGATGAGGATTAATTTCATCATGTATTACCATTGCAAGTCCAACTCAACAATTCTCAAGAATAACTCAATCCATATAAAAAAAAAATTTTGTTGGTGATGCTCAAGGACGAATTAGTCTCAACATCATGCAGTCATGCAAGGTAGGGAAACAAAACAAGTAGCAAGATGTGCAAAATCAAGGTATATGTACAAATACTCAAAAACCCCCCCAAACTTAGCATGTGAATTGCCCTCAATGAACAAGAAAAATAAATGCCAAGGCAAAGACACATACCATGATGACGATCGTCACTGATCGTCATCCTCATCATGCTCCGGAGGGGGGACTGGGTAGTGGTGCTCCTCGCCCTGATATGGCGGAAATGGTGGGTACTCGGAAGGTGGAGGTGCATGTGGCTGGTAAGGTGCAAAGTGTGGCTCCGGTGGGAACTGGAAACCTGGAAAGCCCTGGGCCATGGCAGTGTTCCATGCACTCTGATAGTGCATGAACTCCATCTGACGCTGAGCTACCTGCTCATGGTCCATCTGCAATGCTCTCTGCATGCTATGAATGTCCCGCTGCATGCTGTGAATGCTCTGCTGCTCCAGGCGAATGTTTTGGAGATCCCTATGAAGAGAATCCAAAGTAACTCGTGTATGCTCTGCAGCAGAGGATGATGCTCCAGCTTGTGTAGTGTCCGAAGGTCTGCGTCGGTTCGTAGGATCGGCTACAATGATTGGTGTCTTCGGTGGGAGTAGCTCCTCGTCTTCCCCCCATGTCACTCCGTTCCTATGACATAAAGCAGTGATTGTGGATGGAAACGGTAGTGCGGAGGTCGGTGGGCTACTTCCAATTTCAGCAATGTGATCAGCAATGATCTCGCCGAAGTCCACTTCCTTCCCTGAGAGGATGGCATAAACCAGGACTGCTCTGTCCTTTGTCACCTCAGAAGTGTGGGTCGATGGCATGACCCGCGAGGCGACAAATGAAAACCATGCTTGGGCCTCTGGCTTCAAATTTTTCTTTAGAACCAACTGTGGCTCTGCTTTATCATTCCTCTGCCAATCCACTCCCTGCTTGCCAATAACTGTCAATACCTCATCGTAGTCAATCCTGCTATTCTTAAAAGATTGGTATGCACAGTTTTGAAGTAACGGCATCCGGTGAATATTGTTGATTGCGGCTCGATCCACCAACACATCCTTCCCTCGAACATAAACACTTACTTGGTGCCCTGGTCTAACAGCTCGAAGATTCGTGTAAAACTCCCTTACCAGCGGCACCACAGCATCAATCGGTGTCTGAATGAATTGAAACCATCCTTTTCGGCGTACTGTCCTAATGACAGGACACTCCAATTTATCCAAGCTCATTCCCCTTTCACGGCTCAGGGGTTTCTTATGGTAGATGGGGTATAACTCAGCAATCTTGGCATTTAGAAACTTCTGTTCATCATAAACTGGCTCAGAAACAGTGGCCTCTGCCTGCTTTTGCTTCTGGGAAGCTTCTGCCTGCTTTGACCTCTTTCTGGACGACATTTCTTTGCCAACAGATTCTCAACTACTTCAATTCAATTCAATTAACACCTCACAACACTGTAATCCGACACCCTTCAACACCACAAAACTTCCTCCTAATTGAAATTCTTTTCCAACCCACTGCTAATAAAATTCACGAAATAGCACCAAAAGCTAAAACTTGGATGATTGGAAACCAATTACCTCTTAAAAATTTGATCTTGGAAAAATGTGGCACTTGGCTTGGAATTCCCTGCGCTTCTACCCAATTTGCCTTTCAAATCTTCAAATCTGCAATGAAAATCTCATTAGGATGAATATTACTTCTTAGAATTGAAGTAAATTGAAATTTGATGAACAAAAGATTGAGATTGGATGAAGGGATTTGAAAGAGGCGCTAGGTTTTTGTTGTTGAGAGGGGGAAATGAATTGGGGAAAGTGATGGCTGCTGCGTCTGCCCCTTTATTTTTTTCAAGATTTTCTCTCGCTCGATCGATCGGAAAAATTCTCGATCGATCGAGCGAGGCAGTAGGCACAATGTTATTTTTAAAATTCGGGCGATCGATCGAGATTTCCACCGATCGATCGCCAGCAGCAGCAACCAAAATTTTAAATTTTTTTTCTTTTTCTCAACATCTTTCTCTCGGATTGCTTCGCCTATAACCAACTTGCTCTTGCTTTCACATCTGCATTAGAAAAGACACGAATTCATTCCCAGACACACTCAAAAAAAACAAACAGACTAACAAAAACTCAACAAAACAAGAAATCAAAAACAAAACTCAAGGAAAGAAAAAAAAGCGGAAGTTCTTAATTTATAGTCCCAAGCTGGACTGTCACCTCCTCGTCTTCATCAATTTGATGGCTCCTTCGGATTCTTTACAGAATCACTCGGGAGCGTACCTTGTGTCCTCCCAGATATCAACGTGGCCAACTGCCCTATCTGCACTTCCAAATTTTTGATTGATGCATCTTGATTCTGCATCCTCACTTCTGTTGATGAAATCAGCTTCGCCATAAGTTCCTCCAAACTCGGCTTTTGTGTGAACCCTGCCTGCGGTTGTGGGTTCAGCACATTCTCTTGATTCGACCACCTCAAATTCGGGTGGTTCCTCCAGGGTTGGTTGTAGTTGGGGTAGGAATTATGGGGTGGCCTGTTACCTACAAAATTAACAGCTTCAACAGATTGGTTAAATTGATTACCTGCCTGGCACTCGATGCTAGGATGACCGCCTCCACACAGCTCACAGAAGATCGCTTGAGCTTGCATTGCTGCTGCTCCCATGCTGTCAATCTTCCGGTTCATGGCTTCTAATTGAGCCGAAAGAGCAGTGATCTCGTCCACTTGATGGACTCCCATTGGTTTCTGTGGCGTGCTCCTCTCAGATTGCCACTGGTAACTGTTGCACGCCATTTCCTCCAACAAGCTATATGCTTCTTCCGGCGTCTTTCTCATTATGGATCCCCCAGATGCTGCATCAATCATGGAACGGTTAGCAGAAAATAAACCGTTATAGAATGTTTGTACCTGCAGCCATATGGGTAGACCATGGTGTGGGCATCTCCTCAACAACTCCTTAAACCGATCCCACGCTTCGTATAAAGTTTCGGGGTCAAACTGACCAAAAGTCGTGATATCGTTCCGCATCTTCGCCGTCTTGGAAGGGGGAAAGTATTTTGACAAAAACGCCTTTGTCATCCCCTCCCATGTTGTGATAGAACCTGCAGGTAAAGAATTCAACCAGGCTTTAGCTTTGTCTCGTAATGAAAAGGGAAAGAGCCTTAACCTGATGGCGTCGTCAGAGACGCCATTGTGTTTGAATGTATCACAAATCTCCAAAAAGTTGGAGATGTGATTGTTCGGATCATCTGTAGCTGCTCCCCCGAACATCACCGAGTGCTGAATCATTTGTATGATTGCCCGCTTGATCTCAAAATTGTTTGCTTGAATCGTCGGCCTTGTGATACTCGACAGCGATCCATGAAATGCAGGTTGTGCAAAGTCCATCATCGATCTAGGGTGCTGTGCTTCGTTATTGTCAGCCATTTCTCGAGCTTCTCGTAATCTTCTTAGTAACGTTCTCTCTATCTCTGGATCAAACGGCTCGAGAAAGGGTTCCTCTCTTCTATGCATGCACGAAAGAACCGATTCCTGTACAAAATAGACAAAAGGAGACAACAAAAAATGCACAAAATTATTCACAAATATCAACAAAAGAAAACAAAGAAAACAAAAATGCAATAATAAAAGAATTGGCTAAATTACAATTAACTAATCTCGTATGATATTATACAGATTAGTCCCCCGGCAACGGCGCCAAAAACTTGACCGCTTTATTTTAAACAAAAGATATTTCAAAGAATGGGTTGAAGCGATTCTACCGCAAGTGCACGGTGTCAAGTTTTAGTATAGTGAAAATTTAGTAAAGGTTGTCGAATCCACAGGGACTAACGTATAAGTACCAAATAAGATCAATCAAATTATATTTAGCCTACGATTAAAGGAGTTTGATTAACTAAAGCTGGATTAAACTAAAGAATAAAGATTAAATTAAAAACAAAGAATAAAATGGTTCCGGAAATGCGAAGGTAAGTCACTCGAGAAAATTACCAAACTCGTCGTTCAATTATATTATCTCTACTGATTCAACGGAATTCTCAAATTATCACTCAATTGATTTTAAAGGTGAAAGGTTTCACTATTATTCGTGTAAGGACCCTAATCCTTAAGTGCGGAATCAAGGCATAATTAGGGCTAATATTATGATCAGAGTAGAATAAACATGACGAGTCTGAGAGCTTAAGCATTACATGCCAAAATATAAGGACTACCAAAAGGATTAATTACATTCCCATCAAATGAATGTGTTCACTATAGTTTTACGCTACTCCTAGAGTAGGCACTATACAAAAGAATCCTGTCCTTTCATCTACCAAAGATGCTCTTGAAGCTCACTGTCTCAACCCGTTCAAGCCCTTCTATCATGCCAAAAAGGTACCTACAAGGACAACCCCCAAACATGAGCAATAATAATCATTCATATTTAACACAATATGAAGATAAAGCGTAAATGCATAATCAATATAAAACACTTCCTGTTTTCCCATGCATTTCAAACGCTTCCCGTTTGGTTGTCCCTGTACCATAACTCATGAGTATAATCAACAGATTATTTTTAATGGCCAAAACATGTCATGACATCATACCATCTCAACAATACCAAATATTGGTCACCATTCCCTAGTCTGTCCATCACAGTGTATTTTAATGCCCCTCGCTTATATTCATATGGGCGGCATAGGATAACCTCGCTACAATGGACATGCGGCGCTCCCACCCCTCGCTTCACAGAGAGCGGCAAATACCCTTTCCTCGCCCCATATGACAACCACGCTCAAATGTGACATGCGGCGCTCCCACCCCTCGCTTCACATTTAGCGGAACCAATACAAAAAGCGGCAAGCATTAAAATCATCAAAGGATGACCACGACTCATGGGAAGTGCATCCAATAATCATAATATGCATCTATCATCAATATGCATAAATTACCACGTATATGCATCCACAATGCAATACCTCATATGGCATAAATCAACATGTATATGCATCCACAATGCAATACCACATATATACTCGCATCCACAATGCATAAACAATGAGTATATAAAATACATGTTACCGTTGGGTGCCCGTACGTCCACTACGTACCTTTCCAAAAGTGGAATATGATAGGACTTCAATTCCTTGGCTGTGTTGCCACCTGGGTTGGTTCTACATATTCACAAATACCAATATTAGATCCCAATAATAGTCCAATATCAAAAATCCCACAAAAATAACCAAAAACACCCTTTTTGGTGTCTCGCGATCGATCTCCAACAAGCCCCGATCGATCGCGAGACCACACTGTCTCAGCCAACAAATTTCAACAATCCGCGATCGATCGCGGAGCTAGCGCCGATCGATCGTGGCCTCGCCGATCGATCGCGCTCATCTCGCGATCGATCGCTGAAGCGCACTGCCTCAGCGCTGTTGCTCGCGATCGATCGCGAGCGGACGCCGATCGATCGCCGAGCTGAGGGCAAGCGAGATTCGGGCACTATTCACCCATCTCCTTCCCAAACACAAACAAACCCACCAATACCAACATTAATCAAACCCAACAACTCAAAACCACCCATAAACATCATAACAAACTCATATAAACAACATCCAACCAAAACACTACCAAAATCACAACACCCAACACAAACCCATTTTAAACCCTTCAAAACCCAACAAAACTCAAACAAAACCTTACAAAAATAAACCATGAGGTATCCATACCTCTTGGGGACCTCAAATCACCCAACAATCTTCCACAAATCAAAGTTTGTAAGGACTCCTCTTCACCTCAAAGGTGGAACTCGAAAATAAGGAAAAGGGAAGGGTTTGGGTGTGATATTTGGTAAAGGTAAAAGTGAGTGGATGTAAGGGTGGGTTGGATGATAAAAGTGAGTTTTAATTTAAAATACATGCCAAAGTAATTCCATGGTGTATAAAACACCCCAACATGATATTTTTCAAAGCATTTACTCAAAATGCACCATAATATCAATTAACACATGATTCCTCATAAATTGCTAACCAAGGCAATTAAATCATGCTTCCCATAATATTTACCCAACATGCACCACATGCACCCTGAAATGCAATCCCGGGTCACCCCTTACAACATGACCATGCATTTCCACATAAGGTAAATAAATCCCAACACATAATCAATTACCACATAATTAATCATGCAAACATAATTTAAAGCCAAATAGCAATTAACCATTTCGGGGATGTCACAATACTCCCCTACTTATAAGATTTCGTCCTCGAAATCACATGCACCTACCCCAAAAGAAACTAAACATAAACTCATACCAGAGAATAGTTCCGGGTAGTGCTGCACCATATGCTGCTCCGTCTCCCACGTAGCCTCCTCGACACCCCTGCGATCCCACTGAACTTTGATCATCGGTATCACTTTGTTCCGAAGTCTACGGTCTGCTCTGTCCAGAATTCTAACAGGCCGTTCCACATAAGATATATCTGACTCTAACTGAACTTCGGAAGGCTGTAACACGTGAGACGGATCCGGCTCATACTTCCGCAGCATCGATACATGAAACACATCATGTATCCCAGATAAAGAAGGAGGCAAAGCCAGTCGGTAAGCTAAGGTGCCAATGCGCTGTAAGATCTCGTACGGTCCAACATACCTCGGAGACAGTTTCCCGCGCATCCCAAATCGCACAACGCCCCTGAAAGGCGAGATCTTCAAAAAGACCTTATCTCCCAACTGAAATTCCAACGGTCTCCGCCGTTTATTCGCATAAGCTGCCTGTCTGTCTTGGGCTGCTTTCATTTTCTGCCTTATTGTCTTTATCTTTTCTTCCATTTCCCGAATCAACTCCGGTCCTCCGACCGATTTGCGGTCCAAATCATCCCAACACAAGGGTGATCTACACCGTCTGCCATAAAGAGCTTCAAACGGAGCCATCTGAATACTCGCCTGGTAGCTATTGTTATACGAAAACTCTACCAAAGGCACTGAATCCTGCCAAGAGGCATCGAACTCCAAAACACAAGCTCTTAACATGTCCTCGAGCGTCTGGATAGTGCGCTCGGTCTGGCCATCCGTCTGAGGATGATAAGCAGTACTCAATCTGACTTCAGTTCCCAAGGCTGACTGAAGGCCTTCCCAAAAATGAGATGTGAATCGCGGATCTCGATCTGACACTATCAAAACGGGGATCCCGTGCAATCTCACCACATCTCTAATATACAACTGCGCCATCCTCAAAAATGTAAAAGTCATGCTATAGGGGATAAAGTGGGCTACCTTGGTCAATCGATCCACAATCACCCAAATAGCATCGAAGCCTGAAGCACTCCTCGGCAAGTGAGTCACGAAGTCCATGGAAATGTGCTCCCACTTCCACTTCGGTATCTCCAAGCTTCTCAACTCGCCGCCAGGTCTCTGTCTCTCTGCCTTAACCTGCTGGCAGATCAAACACCTCTTTACAAAAGCGACGACATCAGACTTCATTCTCTTCCACCAAAACTGACCACGCAGATCTCTGTACATCTTCTTCCCGCCTGGGTGGATGCTAAGTCTGCTACTGTGAGCCCGCTCCAAGATCCCTTTACGCAACTCCGGCGTACTTGGAACCACCCATCGGTCACCCAATCTCAAAGACCCGTCATCGGCCACTCTGAACTTCGTCGGCTGACCAAGATGTACTAAAGATAACCACCTCTGAACTTCATCATCTGACTTCTGGGCTCTCCTGATGTCCTCATAGATGTCTGGCTCAGCTAACAGAGTCGATACATACACAGGCGATGCATCAATGTCAAAGTCATAGCCCAGATGGCAATAGGAGGTCATCATAGCAGACAAATGAATGACGTCCTCAGCAGAACTCCTCACTTTCCGGCTCAAAGCGTCTGCTGTCAAATTGGCTTTCCCGGGATGGTACTCTATCTCGCAGTCATAGTCCTTGAGTAGGTCCATCCACCTCCTCTGCCTCATGTTCAGCTCTACCTGAGTGAATAAAAACTTGAGGCTCTTGTGATCCGTGTAAATGGTAAACGAAGTACCATACAAATAATGCCTCCAGATCTTCAGGGCGAAGATGATAGCCGCCAATTCCAAGTCATGAACTGGATATCTGGTCTCATGCGGCTTCAACTGCCTCGATGCATAAGCTACCACATGCTTATCTTGCATCAGAACACACCCAAGGCCTTGAAGCGATGCGTCAGTATACAGAACAAATCTGGAGTTCTCCGTAGGAATCACTAACACTGGCGCCGTCGTCAATCGGTGCTTTAACTCTTGGAAGCTCTCCTCACAAGCTTCTGACCAAAAGAAAGGCACTCCCTTCTGGGTCAACTGAGTCAGCGGCTTGGCAATCTTCGAAAAGCCCTCGACAAAGCGCCGATAATACCCGGCCAAACCAAGAAAACTCCGGATCTCAGGCACAGAAGTGGGGGCAGCCCACTCCATCACAGCCTCAATCTTCTTGGGATCCACAGATATCCCGCTGCTCAATATGACATGCCCCAGAAACACTACACTGCTCAGCCAAAATTCACACTTACTGAGCTTAGCATACAACTGATGCTCTCTGAGAATCTGAAGCACTGTCCTCAAGTGTTTCACATGCTCCTCCTCGCTCCGGGAGTAGATGAGAATGTCGTCAATAAACACAATGACGAACTGATCAAGATACTGCTGAAACACTCTGTTCATCAGACTCATGAAGACTGCTGGAGCATTCGTCACGCCGAACGGCATCACTAAGAACTCATAATGTCCATATCGGGTCCGGAACGCTGTCTTCTGCACATCTTCCTCTCTGACCCGAATCTGATGATACCCGGATCTCAAATCAATCTTGCTATACACCCTGGTACCTTGCAACTGATCAAACAGATCGTCGATCCTTGGAAGAGGATACTTGTTCTTCACTGTGGCCTTATTCAGCTGCCGGTAATCGATGCACAACCGCATCGAACCGTCCTTCTTCTTCACAAAGAGAACTGGTGCGCCCCATGGCGACACGCTCGGGCGTATATATCCCTTGTCCAAGAGATCCTGCAACTGTTCTTTCAACTCTCTCAACTCAGTCGGTGCCATCCTATAAGGTGCACGAGAGATAGCGGATGTCCCTGGCAACAACTCGATCCCAAACTCGACTTCCCTAGCCGGTGGGAATCCTGGGATCTCTTCTGAAAATACATCAGCGAACTCTGCCACTACTGGTACATCCTCAACTCTGAGTTCTTTACTCTTCCCAGACGTGTCCACGTTATAAATGAGATAACCCGTGTGGCCACGTTCCAACAACTGAGTCATCTTGATCGCTGAAATCAACGGAATCTTCGCATGAGAACCGTTGCCATAGAAGGTCCACTGACTGCCCAACTCAGGTCTGAACTTCACTGTCCTCTGCCGGCAATCTACCACTGCCTGATATCTGTTCAGAACATCAATTCCCAAGATGCAGTCAAAGTCTGACATACCCAACACAATCAAGTCTGACCTCAACTCGTTGCCCTCAAAATAAATGAGGCAGTCTGCCATAAACTGATCAGCAACGACATTTCTTCCAGTGGGTGTCGAGACAAGAAGAGGCGTGGGTAAAGAAGACGTGCGCATATGGTGTCTTTCCACAAAACCCACCGATACAAAAGAATGGGAGGCACCTGTATCGATCAAAATAAAAGCAGGGTACGTAAATAAATGACACGTACCGGCGATCACCTCCTCTGGAGCTGCCTGGGCCTGCTCCCTGGTCAGTGCATATACCTGCCCCTGGGGTGGTCCTACTGTCTGACCTCCCGATGGTCGAGGCCCAAACTGCTGCCTCTGCTGCACTGTCCTATCCTCAAACCTCGGCCTGTTGCCCTGATACTCTGACTGTCCTCCCCGTGTGGGGCAATATCGAGCAATGTGGCCCATCTTGCCACAGACATAACATGCAGGACACTTGTTTGAAGAATGTGGCCCTCCACAATTATTGCACCTCGGCTCTCCCGGCCTATCCCCTTGTGAAGATCCTCTATTGGCGGACCAATTGCCTTTCTTGTTATCCTGCTTCTGACCAAAGTGTTTCTTTCCACCATAGCGCGAAGATGAAGAGGCACCACGGGGTTTAAAGGGTTCTCCCCGAGGCCTCAAACTGTCACTAGTCTGCCTTTGTTGCGGTACCGGTGGTGGCATAGCGTAAGCTCCTACTCCTAGCTCAGCAAGCTCCGCTCTTGTGAGAGCATCATCAAAAGAAGTCGGGTTATTGGTGATAACCCGATCATAGAGCTCCGGTCGCAATCCCTTCATAAAATTTCTCATCTTAGCGTGCCCACTGGTGGCAATGTGGGGAACGTACCTCAGCAATGAAGAGTACCGTGTGGCATAATCTGCCACTGTCATGTTCCCCTGTCTTAAACTTGTAAATTCATCCTCCTTTGTCTGTCTTGCTGCCGCGGAGAAGTACCGATTCAAAAATCTGGTCCTGAAGAGAGTCCAGTCAATCACAGCACCCAGTGCTCTCATTTCCATTACTGTGCTCCTCCACCACATCAGAGGTTTCTTGGCTAATTGAAACTCTGCCAGCCTCAGCCAAGCTGTCACAGCACAAGGAGCCGATACAAAGATCTGCTCGAGTCTTTCTAACCACTCTTCAGCCTCTTCTCCGGACTCTGTCCCCTCAAACCGGGGCGGATGATACGACAGAAACTGCGTCAAGCTAATCTCACCCGGCAGCAACAACTGAACCACTGGTTCCATTCCTACAGCCGGTGGAGGTAGAGGGTTTGTCTGTCCAATACTAGCATTCATGCTCCCCATATCACCGACTTCCTCATTAGCAGCCATGCTGTAACACAAATGTTAACAACAATTCCAAAGCAATACATGTTACACCGTTAGATAACAAGAGTGATATAAGCATGTTAGTATAACCAAAATATACATCAATATGCACCACATGCATAAACATGCTTCAAATGTAAGCACCTAGCCTATCATGCTAAGGCTACCCTTCACTCGTTCCCGGGTTCTCTAACCACTGCTCTGATACCACTAATGTAAGGACCCTAATCCTTAAGTGCGGAATCAAGGCATAATTAGGGCTAATATTATGATCAGAGTAGAATAAACATGACGAGTCTGAGAGCTTAAGCATTACATGCCAAAATATAAGGACTACCAAAAGGATTAATTACATTCCCATCAAATGAATGTGTTCACTATAGTTTTACGCTACTCCTAGAGTAGGCACTATACAAAAGAATCCTGTCCTTTCATCTACCAAAGATGCTCTTGAAGCTCACTGTCTCAACCCGTTCAAGCCCTTCTATCATGCCAAAAAGGTACCTACAAGGACAACCCCCAAACATGAGCAATAATAATCATTCATATTTAACACAATATGAAGATAAAGCGTAAATGCATAATCAATATAAAACACTTCCTGTTTTCCCATGCATTTCAAACGCTTCCCGTTTGGTTGTCCCTGTACCATAACTCATGAGTATAATCAACAGATTATTTTTAATGGCCAAAACATGTCATGACATCATACCATCTCAACAATACCAAATATTGGTCACCATTCCCTAGTCTGTCCATCACAGTGTATTTTAATGCCCCTCGCTTATATTCATATGGGCGGCATAGGATAACCTCGCTACAATGGACATGCGGCGCTCCCACCCCTCGCTTCACAGAGAGCGGCAAATACCCTTTCCTCGCCCCATATGACAACCACGCTCAAATGTGACATGCGGCGCTCCCACCCCTCGCTTCACATTTAGCGGAACCAATACAAAAAGCGGCAAGCATTAAAATCATCAAAGGATGACCACGACTCATGGGATGTGCATCCAATAATCATAATATGCATCTATCATCAATATGCATAAATTACCACGTATATGCATCCACAATGCAATACCTCATATGGCATAAATCAACATGTATATGCATCCACAATGCAATACCACATATATACTCGCATCCACAATGCATAAACAATGAGTATATAAAATACATGTTACCGTTGGGTGCCCGTACGTCCACTACGTACCTTTCCAAAAGTGGAATATGATAGGACTTCAATTCCTTGGCTGTGTTGCCACCTGGGTTGGTTCTACATATTCACAAATACCAATATTAGAACCCAATAATAGTCCAATATCAAAAATCCCACAAAAATAACCAAAAACACCCTTTTTGGTGTCTCGCGATCGATCTCCAACAAGCCCCGATCGATCGCGAGACCACACTGTCTCAGCCAACAAATTTCAACAATCCGCGATCGATCGCGGAGCTAGCGCCGATCGATCGTGGCCTCGCCGATCGATCGCGCTCATCTCGCGATCGATCGCTGAAGCGCACTGCCTCAGCGCTGTTGCTCGCGATCGATCGCGAGCGGACGCCGATCGATCGCCGAGCTGAGGGCAAGCGAGATTCGGGCACTATTCACCCATCTCCTTCCCAAACACAAACAAACCCACCAATACCAACATTAATCAAACCCAACAACTCAAAACCACCCATAAACATCATAACAAACTCATATAAACAACATCCAACCAAAACACTACCAAAATCACAACACCCAACACAAACCCATTTTAAACCC
The DNA here is from genome assembly GCA_907163345.1 of Haberlea rhodopensis. Lineage (NCBI taxonomy): Eukaryota > Viridiplantae > Streptophyta > Magnoliopsida > Lamiales > Gesneriaceae > Haberlea > Haberlea rhodopensis. The sequence goes on from CAJQUN010001462.1 coordinate 25,500, forward strand.
TTCAAAACCCAACAAAACTCAAACAAAACCTTACAAAAATAAACCATGAGGTATCCATACCTCTTGGGGACCTCAAATCACCCAACAATCTTCCACAAATCAAAGTTTGTAAGGACTCCTCTTCACCTCAAAGGTGGAACTCGAAAATAAGGAAAAGGGAAGGGTTTGGGTGTGATATTTGGTAAAGGTAAAAGTGAGTGGATGTAAGGGTGGGTTGGATGATAAAAGTGAGTTTTAATTTAAAATACATGCCAAAGTAATTCCATGGTGTATAAAACACCCCAACATGATATTTTTCAAAGCATTTACTCAAAATGCACCATAATATCAATTAACACATGATTCCTCATAAATTGCTAACCAAGGCAATTAAATCATGCTTCCCATAATATTTACCCAACATGCACCACATGCACCCTGAAATGCAATCCCGGGTCACCCCTTACAACATGACCATGCATTTCACATAAGGTAAATAAATCCCAACACATAATCAATTACCACATAATTAATCATGCAAACATAATTTAAAGCCAAATAGCAATTAACCATTTCGGGGATGTCACAATTCGATACACTCTCTCGAGCTGTAACGAAACTAACAATAAATTAGAATAAGTCACTCTCGTGCACTTATTTACTAATTCAAAGTTGCTTAAATCATCAAAACCTATTAACTCTAAATCTTTCGATTTCAAGTTCTCACGTATGCGATATCATCTCTGGATCTCAATCGTAACATACATCATAAATTAATGGAGCGTGTTACAGCGTTATCTCTCGATCTCGGCTGTAACCCTCAAATTCAATCAAAGGTAGCTAGACTTTGATCTACACAAGCAATTAATCTATGAACAATAAATATCAATGCACTCAAATACCAATGAATCAATATATCAAACACAACGAACTAAAACTTCAATAATATAAACCAAATTCAATTCAAATCAAATACAGATGAGTTTTCTTGTCTCTCGACCTCAAAAACAACAAATGAAAATGAAAATCAAATAAACTAAAGTTCAGAAATACGATAAACGATGGATGAATCCGTGCGTTGCACCGTGATTTCTTCTCTTGTTCCTTCCTTGCACTCCGGAACGGATAGGCTCGACTTTGGACGAAGAACGGAGATTGGATCTCCTTGGGCGGCGGCTAGGGCGGCTGCTCTTGACCTAAAAATATCTGATATTCTCTGTAAAATTCGTCCCCTTATTGTGTAGAAGAAAATCCCCCTTAATAGCCCTCCAGAATCACGATAAAAAAGGAAAATAAAATCTTCAGATCTCGCGTCTCGATCGATCGAGAATTTCACCGATCGATCGGTGCACTGTTCACGCCAACTTTTGGAACTTACTGCCTCGCTCGATCGATCGACATTTTCCACCGATCGATCGAGAATTTGAAAATTTCAGCTCCGAGGTTACTGCCTCGCTCGATCGATCGATAATTTCACCGATCGATCGAGCCTTCGAAAAATCAGACTCTTGCTTCTGGCTGGCTCGATCGATCGAGAATAAATCTCGATCGATCGAGATCTGAAGAAACCATCTTCAATATTTTCATCATCTTTTATGCCTCGATTTCGCCCGTTATCTTCTCATTAGCTCATTTCTTCCACTTCTGATCAATTTCCTGAAACAAACGAATAAACACCAAAATGCATAATATCATCCAGGAAAAAGTACGGAAAATGGGAAGAAATTACAGTTAAAATCACTCAAAATCTAAGCCTATCACTTGGTTAACGTACTCAATTCCTCTTCTCAAACCTTGATCCCCGAAGGAGACTCCTGTTTGAATTGTAGGCGCTTCAGTTTCATATACTGTGCTGGATCTAACAAATGTCATTTGTTTGATTTTGTTCTTTACCAGCAACAGTTCAGATTCATCTTTGGTGCAGTCTTTGATATCAAAGCCTATGCCGGTGACATCACCGACATTTCTTTGTACCTCTTGCAATTCCTTCAGTGATGCTCTTGATTTTGTCCATGTTTTGAAGATATGAGAAAGCTTAGCATTTTGTGTGCTAATTCTCTTGTTTTCTTCATGGAGCTGATCGTAAGAGATTTTCAGCTTATTCAGCTCGATCTGTAGATTATTGCACTCACCTAGCACATAACAGCTTGGTTTGATATGCTCATCTATTTGATCATTGGTTTTAGCTTTAGTTTTCTCAAATGATTCAGCTAAAATTCTATAATCATTAGCCATGTCTTGCAGTGCGGACATAAGCTCTTCACGTGTGAATTCATTTGAGTCAAGATCAAATACCTCATCAGTTTGACTCATTTCTTCATCTGCCATTAGACATTGAATATCTTCTTCGCTTTCGCTGGATGAATATTCGGAGCTTTCTGAATCTGAGTCAGTCTGAGCCCACTTGCTGTTTCCTTCCTCTGCTACTAGGACCTTTTGGGACTTCCCATGATGATTTTTACGATCTTTGTAGTGCTTCTTTTTCTTGTTATCACGATGCTTTTCTTTTCGTTCTTCTTTCTTCGGTCTGGTGCAATCTGCAATAAAGTGTCCGGTCTTACCACAATTGTAGCAAGCCTGATCATTAACAGCATCGTCTTTTCTCGATTTATAGTGATGAGAAGGTTTAAAATTCCTTTTATTCTTAGACATGAATTTACCAAATTTCTTGATAAATAATGACATAGCATCATTACTTATCTGTTCGATAGATCAATCTGTTGAGGGGGTGGTCTGGTCTGGAATGGCTGCCAGTGCTTTGTTTGGTTGAGAGATGAATGGCTCTGCTTCACCTCTGGTGATCAGATCGAACTCATATGCCTTAAGATCTGCGAACAGATCATGAAGTTCAACTTTGTTCAGATCTTTAGACTCCCTCATTGCAATGGTCTTTATATCCCATTCTTTTGGAAAAGCTCTCATTACTTTCAGAGCAATCTCTCTCTTAGAGTATTCCTTGCCCAGACCATTTAGTTCGTTGATAATACCAATAACTCTTTCATCAAACTCGTTTAGAGTTTCTCCAATCTTCATTTTTATGCTCTCAAATCTTTGTAGAGCAACAGTCAGCTTGTTTTCCTTAGTCTGGTCGTTCCCTTCACATAGCTGTGCTATCTTCTCCCAGATTTCTTTAGCAGTTGAGCACATTTTGATTTTACTGAACATATTCTTGTCCAACGTCTTGAACAAGATGTCTTTGGCAACGTTGTCTAGATTTGCTTTCTTTCTTTCTTCATTCGTCCAGAGGGATCTGTCCTTCTCGACCATTTGGGGTTCACCAACAGTAATGGAGGCTGTTGTATTTACTTTCAGAATTTCATTGGTCCATCAGTGATGACGAACCACATATCGTCATCATGTGCTACCAGATGAGCTTGCATTCTGATTCTCCAATCATCGTAGTCTTCTTTTGAGAACATGGGAATCTTGTTTAATGATGCCATCAGCTCAAGTGTCTTTGATGATTAAGACGACCTGCTCTGATACCACTTGTTAGGATCGGTCCGGAGTGTTTAGAGGGGGGGGGGGGGGTGAATGAACACGGCTATTAAAAATAATCCTTTGTGATTTCTCTCGGGTTAGTGAAAGAAATCTGTTTCTTAATCAACTTTTCTGCAGAACAGACCACTGAATATTGTAGTGCGTAACGGTCTGCTCTTAGACTAGTAAGAACTGCTCGGTGGTTTGAATAGTATAACAAGTGCAGAATGATAAAAGACAGAATATGTTTCTGCAAGTTCGAAGGTGGTGTAATCCTTCTACGTCTCCCCTTCTTCCAATTAAGGAAGGATTTCACTAGAAGACTTTGATTTATACAATCCTGTTGTACAAACCCGATTCAGCTGGATTTACCTCACTACCAGACTAAAACTCCTAGTCTCTCGATCTGTTCAGACACACACTGTCTGACAGTTACAATTGATTCTCACTTCTCTATCTTAGTAAAGAATACAAAAGATAGACTAATTTTGTCTATGCACACAGTGATCCTGAGATGATCAAATATTACAATATGCTTGTGTTTATAAAAACTTTCGGCTCGAGAATGTCTGAGCTTGTAAGCATGTGCTGTTTAATTTTCTTTTGGGTTTCTCGATTGATCAGATTCTCTACTTGAGCTCTTTAGTTGCCTCCTTATATAGTTTCATGTACCAACGACATTATTTCCCTTTATGTGCAACTCTTGACTCTGCTCAAACTCTGAGTAAGCTACAGTCTTATTCTTTTGGGCACTTGCCATTCTGGTTCATGCTTTCGGCGACTGTCAGGTAAGCTCTTCTTTGTCTTCTTACCTTTTATGGTAATCTTCAGTCCTTGGTCTTTTTCAGCATTAATTGCAACATTAAATGCTTCAATAAATAGTCGTTAATGATTCGGACTGAAGAGAAAAGTTTATTCAACCTTGTCTGCTCTGATCTGATAATGGTTGAGCTGTTATGAAGCTTCGATCTGGTCAAGCTGATGTTCATCGATCCGTTCTGATTTTGCGATAGACCATATCGGCTTGATCTACTTTGAGCAATCGATCTGGTCAGAATGATTTCCATCGATCCGTTCTGATTTGTTTTGTCATCTTTAAAATCCGGAACTAACACCTGCCATATCGTATAATTGTCAAATACCTCGACAATCCGTGACGACAGTAAAATCAATATCCATCACGCGAAGGCGGTTCAATCCCTCGCTACGCACACAACGGCATATCTCATCGCTACGTATACAGTGGCATAAAACATCGCTACGTATACAACGACATAAACATGGACTCAAGAGGGGACTCACTTTTATGTAACACTTTGTTCCTTTCGGACTCAAGAGGTGACTCACATGTATGTAGCACTTTTTTCCTTTCGGACTGAAGAAGTGACTCACATCACATGTAGCACTTTGCTCCCGAACTCATCGCTCCAATGTGACAGCGGCATGTATCATCGCTTTGCCATTGAGCTGCAAGTATTCTATTCCCATATATCATAATCACAAGACAATTATCAATGCATGTTTATACATTACATGTATCATAATACCCACCACATAATCAACAAGGCCAATTTAAATCAACACATATCCATCACCCTCCCTCTATAGCGGAGTCACATATAATACATTGCATGCTCTCATTAGTGTCGATCCTGACAATAATCACATCGCATGCTCTCCCTAGCATCGACTCAATATCAATATACACATCGCATGCTCTCTCTAGCATTGACCCAATAACAATATACACATCGCATGCTCTCTCTAGCATCGACCCAATAACAATATACATGTCGCATGCTCTCTCTAGCATCGACCCAATAACAATATACAAGTCGCATGCTCTCTCTAGCATCGACCCAGTAACAATATACATGTCGCATGCTCTCTCTAGCATCGACCCAATAACAATATACACGTCGCATGCTCTCTCTAGCATCGACCCAATAACACATCGCTAGCTCGTCGGTGGCGACCCAATCACATCGCACACTCGTCAGTCGCGACCCAATCACATCGCACACTCGTCGGTGGCGACCCATTCCAGCAACTCAACATCAATTTACCTTCCACTAGAACCATCAATATCATCATCAGTGAAAATTTCCCACCATACCGTCAAGGAAAACTCAAATAATATTTTCCACACTGAAAACTCGTTACTATCGCTATCGTCCAACACTGTGAGGGCATATCTGCATTACCAATACATAATACAATATACATGGATACTTTGTGTAAGGACCCCCGTGCCCTTAACCCGTTATTAGTGTATTAAGCCATATCATTAGTGCATATAATCATACTATCAGGGGAAAAATCATATGCAAGTGCAACACCATATGCTATCCAGAAAATTTCTTGCATTTAAACCACATAATATTCAAATTCCCCAACCATGATTATCCATATAGCATGCACCCTCATAATACACTAACATACTCTTAGTTCATTTAGCAATTCTATATCTAATTGCGCGTAAACCATAAATGAACAGAGAAGAGCCGTAGCCCGTTTATACATTCCATATACACGTAATATGTACTCACATAAGAGTACCCAATGAATGAGCGTGTATCTAATGTATAAAACACTCTGCTGGATACCGTTACTGGTGCTTCGATCCTGGAAGCACCTCTCAAGCGCAACTCGATTTCGACTCTGGATCTGAGCGCCTGTCCAGCTCTGGTACCTCAATCCTGGAAGTACTTCAATCAACAGCCCGAGCTCAACTCCAAAGCTGCTGCTACACCTGTACCACCTGCCCCAACAGAGACAGCCCCCACACGGGGTGAGCATACCAATATCCCAATCCAATAACCACAACAATACAATTCATAATTTACAACAATGTAAATGCTATGAAATACAAAATATACTCCCTGGATGGCATCATCCTCATCCGGGGTTTCCTGTACTGTCCCTGTTCTCAAAAACACTGAAACCATCAAATTCCCAAATGCCAGTTAATCATTACATTGATTAACAAATCCATGAGCCATATACCAATATCATAATCAATAACATCAAATCATTAAACAATGATTATAGAAAATCCATGTTTCTCACTTATGGTTTCATAGCTCTATTTCATTGCTCGCTCTACAATAGCGGCATTCCATTTCCACGCATGCTCGATGGCAGCGGCGTCATAATCGATGTTCGCTCACAGGCGACAACATCCCAATCATCGCTCGTTCAAAAGCGGCACCATGCAAATCTCAATGCATATATAAACATTTAAGGCAAGTACCATAAACCATGCATTTCAATCTCCGTTTATTGCTAATACCATGTGTCATGCAATTCCACACACATTCATTGCAATACAATGTATCAAGCACTCAACAATTGCGATTATATAAAAGGCTATGTTCGTACGTCATACGTACCTTATACTTTCCGTAGTTCAAGTCCAAACCTTGCCTTGGTCACGTGACCGATGAATTATATGCTAAACACGATAATAATCCACAATTAATCTCAAGCATGCAATCATGTGCCCAAGCATGTTCACAAACCCCAAATATATCGTCATCCATGACGATTAACCATTTCAAAAGGCCCCGGGCGAAGCATGCATCGAAAAATCAACACGAAATAATTCCCCAAAATAAGGCATTGGCGATCGATCGCATGATTTCAGGCGATCGATCGCCTCGCGGAAACAGGAACAGGCGATCGATCGCTCCTTTTCAGGCGATCGGTCACCTCTTAGCGTAAATGGCTACTGCCTCATGGCGATCGATCGCTTTATTTGAGGCGGTCGATCGCCCACTATTCATCTTCCTGAAATCTCCAACAACGTCGCGGCGATCGATCGCCCTGCCCTAGGGATCGATCGCCTCGACCTGTAAAAGCCAAGAATGGCGCTTTTTCTTGCAAAATTTTGGCCAACAACAAACCTCACACCCCTTACAACATTAAACCTCAAAATAAACACCATAAAAACTCCTCAAACCAACCAACCCAAAATTCTTTAAAAATCCACTTCTTTAAATCTCACACAAAACCTTCCCAAACACCACAAAACCACTATCAAAACGAAGATAAATGCGAGGGGATGAATAATACCTTATTATCTTCGAGAAATCCGGCTCTTAGGACGAGCCTCCAACGATCTTGCCCATCAAAAGGGAAAGGGGAAGGGTTTGGGGTGAGAGAGGCGTGAGAGGGAGAGGAGAGGAATGGAATGGATTCCAAATGACGGAATCCCGAGTCCAACTGGTATATATAGCAAAAATGCCCCAGAATACCAATACCTCCACAAATACATCATGATTCATTAAAAATCATCTGTTTTCAAAAACTCTCTCTCCAACATCAAATCCCCAGACTGGCCCCAACATAAGGCACCCCGGACACCAAGTCCCACTAAAACCCAACTCATAGGTTTTTCACCAAAATGAGGATACAATCTCATCCTTTGGATCCAACGATCCCAAATGCCCGATTTAACAACCTCGGGAGATGCCAAACCGCAATTATTTCCTAATTGCCACAATTAAAAATCCATCAAGGATTAATACCACCCCGGGATTAACACCATAATCCCCGAACATCACACTTTGAGCTAGTATTAGTACATCATCACGTACCCGTGTCATCACATTTATGACATACACATACCCAATCATCACATATCCACAGTCTAGTGCTGCCACACCATTCATGTCATCTGACATCATATCCCATATCTCATTTTTCTGATTCTCCTGCAAAATCAAATTTTCAGCACTGTACACGTATATGGCACGTGCATAACTTGATAAAATTCATTCATTCCATTGCTAGCAACGACATCAATTTACCAACGACTTTAAATACCGTCAGCGTGGCAAATCATTCACCACGCATCTCAAAAGACATCATCACTTTCACACTATTCAAGTCATCGATATAATTAAAACGAATTACCGGACTCATGAGCTTTTCAACAATACCGCCATCAATAGGTTTATCTACTGGAATCAACAATGATTCCTCATTGACATGTTCCTCATTATCCCAAATCAATTTTGCAACTGCAACGGTTAGCAATAACACAATTTACATTGTTTCATACCATACATATCATACTATGCACATAAGTGTAAATGTCATATCACACTGTCGCGAAACTACAATCATGAGTAAATTATGTGCTATTCAATTCTCTCGGCACACCCTTAGGCCTTAGACATCCCAAAGAGCTAGCCACTGCTATGATACCACTAATGTAAGGACCCCGTGCCCTTAACCCATGATTAGTACGTTAATCCATGTATTTAGTGCATACAAACATGTAATCAGGGGGAAAACAACATGCAACCATAGCATAACGTACCAACAATAAAATTTCTTACATTATTCCATATAATGTTCAAATCCCCCATACCACTCAACCCTTAAGTATGCATCTTATAATACACTAACATTGTTCTCAATTCATATAGCAATTCCTTAATTAATTGCATGCAACACATGAATGAAAAGAGAAAGGCCTTTGCCCTTTTTATACAAACCATATACACATACAGTAGTGATCACATGCGAGCATCTAATGAGTGAATGTGTATTAAATGTATAAAGTACTCTACTCAATACCGGCACTGGTACCTCGATCCTGGAATACCTCCAATCCATAGCTCGATCTCAACACCGGAGCTACCACTGCACCTATTCCACCTGTCCCAACAGAGACAGCCCCCACACGTGGTGAACATATCAATCCACCATCTCAATAACAACAAATATTACCTTTCATAATTTACAGAACATAAAGCTGTAAAGTAAATGATACTCCCTGTATAGTATCGTAATCCCATAGGAATCCCCGCGCTGTTCCTGTTCTCACAATAACCAAACCATCAAATTCCCAAAATCAGTTAATCATCACATTGATTAACTATGCCCGTTCTTACCATACCAATTTCATAATTAAGTATGAATAAATCATTCAACTAATGATTACAGATAACACATGTATCTATGCCATGATTCCATAGTTCTATCATACCATATTTCATAGCTCGCTCAATAGCGGCAGCATTCCATACTCTCGCACGCTCAACAGTGGCGGCGTCGTAACCGATGTTCGCTCCGTAGCGACAACATTCCAACTATTGTTCGCTCCATAGCGGCACCATTTAATTTGCAATACTTATCAATTTATTGCATTAACAATATATCATGCGTTTCACAATTGCAGTAATATAAAAGACTATGCTCGTACGTTATACGTACCTTATAATTCCGTAGTCCGAATCAAACATTGTCTTAGTTTCGCTACCCAATGAATTACGTGCTAAACACATTAAATAATTCACAATTATTTATGAGCATGCAACCACATGACCAAGCACGTTCACAATCCCCAAATATATCATCAATCCATGACAATTAACCATTTTAAAAGACCTCGGGCGAAGCATGCACTGACGCCACAACAAAAAAATAATTTACCAAAATCTCCGACCTAGCGATCAATCGGTAAGAACTAGGGGTGAGTATTCGGTTAATTCGGTTAAAAACCAAACCGAATTAACCGAAACCGAAATAACCGATTTTTTTTTACAAAACCGAACAAACCGAATTTTTTTAAGAAACCGAACAAACCGAACCGATAAAATATCGGTTAATTCGCTCGGTAACCGAATTAACAGATATTTTTGAAAAATGTAAAAAAATGTAAAAAAATTATAAAAAATAAATTAAAAACTGATTTTAAAAATATAAAAAAATAAAAATAATAATAAAAATCGGTTAGATCGGTTAAATCGGTTAACCGATATTTTTAAAATCAAAGCCGATAACCGAACCTATTTAACCAATTTAACCGATATTTAAAAAAAATAAAACCGAACTTCCGAATTGACCGAACCGAATTTCCAAACTTATTCGGTTCGGTCGGTTATTTCGGTTAAACCGAAGTTTTGCTCACCCCTAGTAAGAACCCAAAAATTATATTTTTGGCTACGGCATTGAACCGATCGATTGCTAGGAGCCACCGATCGATCGCTCGCCTCTACCAATCGATCGCTAGGAGCCTCCGATCGATCGGTCGCTGCACAGACCCGAAAACCACCATTTTTAAAAGCTTCCAAAACCTCAACCAACCAACCACAACTCCCTCCAACTCGATTTTAACCACAAATAAACACCCTAGGACACTCAACAAGGGTTAAAACACATTTTAAAACAAGAACGAAGATTTTCCCAAAATCTATAAATTTCCCCCAACTCAATATCAAAACCAAATACCACAATACTACAATCAAATGAAAGATAAAGAAGAGGGGAAGCGTAATACCAAATTATCTTCGAGAAATTCGGCTCACAAGCCGAGCCTCCATCGATTTGCTCCAAGGGAGAAAAGAGAAGGGTTTGGGGAAGAAGGGGGCGCGAGAGAGAGGAGAGAGAGAGGAGAAAGTTCGTGCAATGACTGAACATCAAGTCCACTTGGTATATATAGTGCCAAGGCTCAAAAATCATGAGTCCTCCACAAATACAAATCATGGTGACTCATTAAAAATCATCTGCGTTCAATAATTACCTCTCAATCTCAAATTCCAGTACTAGCCCCAACACAAAACACCACAGACCCCAGATCACACCAAAAACCCAATTCCAAGGTTTAACACCACGATGAGAATACAATCTCAACCTTTGGATCCAACGACCCCAAATACCGGATTTAAAATCCTCTGGAGTCCCAATACCGTAATTAATTCATAATTGCCATAACTAAAAATCCATTAAGGATCATTACCACACCGGGATTTACACCATTAATTCCCGGGCATCACAGTTAGTCTGTCAATCACTACCCAAATGCAATCGAGTCCAGAAGGAGTTCTTGGCAAATGGGTAACAAAATCCATTGTGACATGTTCCCATTTCAACGTTGGAATTTCCAAACTCTTTAACTCACCTCCTGGCCTTTGTATTTCGGCTTTCACCTGTTGACAGACCAAACATTTCTTTACAAACTCGATCACATCTCGCTTCATCCTTTTCCACCAGAATTGTGTACACAAATCCTTGTACATCTTCTTTCCTCCCAGATGTCTACTATATTGGCTACAATGAGCACGCGTCAACAGTTCTTGGCGTAGTCCAAAAGTATAAGAACTACCCAACGATCATTCAATCGAAGGCTACCGTCAGAAACTATTCGAAAGTTGGATGGTATTCCTTCATTGATCAATGTCTTCCATTTCTGAATCTCAGTATCTGTCTCTTGTGTTCCTCTGATATTATCAAAGATATCGGTTCTATTAATAACGTAGATACTCGAACTAGTGATGCATATGTATCAAAATCGTATCCCAAAGAGCAACAAGAAATCATCAATGTTGATCATTGACTTACATCATCTGCAATATATTGAACTTTGCGACTCAAAGCATCAGCTTTCAAATTAGCTCGACTTGGATGGTATTCAATTTCACAATCATAATCCTTCAGGAGATCCATCCACCTCCTTTACATCGTGTTCAACTCAGCCTCGGTGAACAAAAACTTCAAATTTTTATGATCTGTATATATGGTAAAAGATGTATCATATAAGTAATGTCGCCGAATCTGTAAGGCCCCGTTGCTAATTAATCCGGATTAACTATGATTATACAAAACCCAAATAATTAATTAGCTCAGAATTTGGATAATTTATTTGGAATTGAAAGAAATAGTAAGTTAGTGGAATTTTGAGGGAAATTCGGATGATTTAAATATAGATCACGATTTTTGTGTTCCGGACTACGACATATGTATGTAGATATATTGGACACAAACAATCCTTTAAACAATAAACAATATATTAAATATAAACAAAAGAATTGTGGTGCAATAGACCACACTCACACAATTCAAAAATCCTTCCACTCTCCCTAGAAGTCATCGCTCCCTTCATTTTTTAAGGCCATGTGTTTTTGTTTCTTCGTCATTCATGCTCTCTTTCACCCCCTCTCCAATAATTCAAAAATTCCACTCCATAATCTCCAAAAATCTTGATCAAACCACATGCAAGAGGAAATTTAGAGAGACAAGCATAGGAATTGGAATGGTGGAAGTTTGAGCAAGAAGTTCGAAAGAGGCTACGTGTGGCTCGTGTATCAATCTTTGGTCGATTTTGCTTGGCGATTTGGCATCCAACCTTCAAGATACTTGAAGGTATAACATGTTTCTTGAGCTTTGTTAACTTTGATTTGTGTCAATGGTCAAATTATGGAGCAAATACATGAGAATTGTGGTGAATAGTTGCTATCAAATGCATTCTGGAGAATTTATAATGCATGTCGAACTTTTAGGACATTTGGACTTCCAATTTGACGTTTGTGTTCATATCAAAGTTGTAGATCTTTAAGTTATCTTCGTTTTGATAGTACATTCACTCAATTTAGAGTTACTATGCATGAGTTATGCTAACTTTGACACAGGTTGTATAATCTGGAAAATTGGCATGCGGGTACAAGGGCAGTGATTGTTTCAAATTTCTGGGAAACCTGTGTTTGTATTTTTGGATTATGAACTGAATAAGAGTTGTAGTTTTAGGTGTTGGATTGCATTTGAAACTGGCCTCACTCAAATTGGAGTTAGGGTGCAAAAGTTATGCTAATTTACCAACATGTATGAATCTGGAAATTCAATTCATGCGAGTTTCTATGTGCCATGTTCGTCATAAATCTGGGCACAATGTGTTATTATTAGGGGTTGTTCCCTAAATTGTTGTAGTATGTTGAGTTTTCTTTACTTGGCCACCGAAATAACTCCATTTGGATTTAAAAAATGTAAGAGTTATGCCATATTTACTAAAACCGCCACAGTAGTATTTCGGAATTTCTGACAAGTCGAATTTACGAAGTGGAATCAGGTCATTCGAAGGTCGTATGGATTTTAATATGATTTTTCTACCAAAATGGGTCAAGCTGGAAAAGGGTGAGTTGTAAAGTTTTTCCAGCAGATTGTTCTTGCCCATTTTACCTAGGCTAAATGAACGAATTTGAAGATGAGTAGAACTGGTAAAATGTTCATTTTTGAGTTAGCTTTTAAACTAAATTGAACCCATGTGATTTTATTAAGTATTGTACAAGTTATGAGCCGATCTCTACGGTTGCGCAGGATGAAATTTAGAGAATTGGTTTTGGGTCTAAGTTTGAGTATTATTTTGATAAGTTTAAGGCTAGTCTATGCCATTATGTTGTATTTTGAACTGTTATGACCATGTTTAATAATTCCGAGGTCGACTTGAGGAACACTCTTAGATTTAGCATTAGTCGGAGGTACGTAGAAAACCAGTTCTATCACGATGTCTGACAAAGACATGTGATGTTCCCGGGGTATGATTTACTTGTCAACTTGCTACATATGTGACTATATGACATGTTAAACTGTAGTATGTGATTACATGATACATTAAACTACATGATATATGATGACATGATATATTGAGATGCATCACATGAGATTATGATATTGCATGATGCATTGATACGCATGGACATTGAGCATGTCATGTTGATCCTAAAGATTCTTTTGTTGATACCTATATCATTTCGTTGGTATATGTGATGCATGTCTGGGGATGATAGGCAAGCCGATGGCTCGGCGGAGAGAGCGAAGTGAGAGATGTCGTAGCGACGAGTGTGCCGATGTCGCTCAGACACGAGGGATGATGGACCGACGATGGCTCGACTGAGAGAGATGTCGTAGCGATGAGCGTGTCGATGCTCTGCTCGAGCTTGATGATTGATTGATGAACTTTCCATTTGGACTCCTGAGATCTTAATATTGGAGATTTGATACCCCTCATATGCATTTGCATTCATGCACGGCATGCATCGCATTATACTTTGTCATTCGTTGTGATTTTATCTGTTTCTCATACTAGGTTCTGACCCCTTCGCGGGGGGCTGCCATGTCTTTGTTGTATGAGTATGACAGGTGGTACAGGTGGACATACTGCGGATGCTCAAGAGAAAGCATTGATGAATACCAGAGCTCCTTGAGAGCGAGCCCAGGTTCATGTTTTACGTTTTGTGTCACGGGTCTTGTGAACATTTTTAAAACTATAGTTCTTTCCCCCGGGGAATGCCTCGACTATTATGTACGTAGAAGTTATTACCTTGTTTTAAGACTATACTTGTCATATTGAATCTGTGATGTGAACTGAATACATAATTAGATATATTTTCAGTATCATTATATATGTATCATCGATAAGAACACATAAATAATGTATAAAGTTTTCCTATATTTCATGCATTAAAATACTCCTCTTTTGTTGTTCTACAAGCTTCAATATCACATTATACAAATATGTCACGACATGTCTCATTCATCATCATGTTATAACGAGACATGTATGATATTGCTTTCCCGCTCAATATGTCAGTGGCTCAGCCTTCACATCTTCATATTAGCAGCACATATTATATTTCCGTCCTCACACGTTATAACAGTCATATCTTGTGATATCCCCGAAATGATTAATTGCAATTTGGGCATTAATTATGTTACGTGATGAATTATGGTGATAATTGAATTATGTGTTGAAATTAATTATCTTGTTGAAATGCTTAGTCACATGGTAGGCGTGACCTTGGGGTTGCATTTCGGGGTGCATGTTGTGCATGTTGGGAAATTGGGTGTTATCATGATTTAATTGTAATGGTTTGCATTTATTTGGAAAACATGAAATTATTGGGAGTTGGGTGCATTTTTGTAAAATGCTTTTAAAATACCATGTTGGGGTATTTTATACATCATGTTAATTAATGGGGTGCAATTTAATTAACAACTCTTATAACCCCACTATACCCCTTTTTATTTCACTTTACCCCTCACTTTATCAAATCCCCAACACACTCTCCAAACCCTACCTTTTCCCTCCCATTTTCGAGTTTGGCTTCAAGGGGGAAGAGAAGTCCTTGCAAAAACTTTATTCTTGTGATTCTTGGTAAGATTTGAAGCCTAGGAAGGACATATATCATTCCTTGTTGTTTTTGTATGGATCTATTTTGTTTTGGGTTGATATTTGAGTTTGAAAATGGGTTTGTTTTGGGTTGGTATGATTTTTGGTTGGGTGTAGGATTTTTGGGGTTGTTTAATGGTGTAGATTGAAGGTTTAAGGTGTTTTTATGTTGGTTTGTTGGTATAAGTGTTGGTGATGTTGGTGAAGAATTTATGGTGCAAAAATGGTGATTTTCGATGTGCAGGGATCGGCGATCGATCGCCCATTTTTGGCGATCGATCGCGAGCCAGCAGTAGGCTCCAGAAGCATTCGGCGATCGATCGACACTTTTGGGTGATCGATCGGCGAGGCTGGCGATCGATCGCCGAAGGATAAAATTTTTGGCATCGGGCAGAATGATCTCGCGATCGATCGCGCCCTTGCGGCGATCGATCGCGAGATGCAAAATATTGTGTTTTTGGATATTTTTGTGGAATTTTTGATATTGGACTATAATTGGCTTCTAATATTGATTTGTATGGTTGTGTAGAACCATCCCAGGTATCAACAACTTCAAGAAGATAAAGTTCTTCGATTTCTCCACTATTGAAACTAAGGTACGTAGTTAGACGTACGGGCATCGGTCGGTAAAATGTGTTCTTATGCCTTTGGCTACATATATATCGTGGACAAGTGTGGATTACGAAATGTATTGATATATATTGTGATAATGGTGATGTATTATGATTGTGGACTCAAGTGTTATGTTTATATATGTGGTTAGAAATACTTGATTGTTCCGGTGGTTGTTATATACGAGCGAGGGAGGTACTTGCCGCTGTCATATGAAGCGATGGTAATATGATATTTGCCGCTGTCATGTCGAAGTGATGTACATGCCGCTATCATTGTCGAAGTGAGGGATATCATATGATGCCGCTATATGTCGAAGCGAGGGGTCCTAAAATTCCTCTGTTGTAATAGGACCGGAACAGTCACATTTCTAGTGATTAATGTGGATTATTGTGGTTATAACTGGAACGTGGTATCGATCATTATATTGTGAACTAATGATTTGTGCATGAGTTTATGAAACAGGAACAACAATGAAAATGTGCTAATGTGGTAAATCAGGGAGCACACATACATACATATCTCATGCAATTAATTATGTTATTGTGCTTGGATTTTGTTGAATGGTGATGTATATGCTCATGGTAAGTGGTTCCTGTAGGTACACTTTTGGACTTGGAGGACTATGGGCTGGGTTGAGGCAGTGAGCTACGAGGAGCATTACTGAATTAGGATACAAGATTTTTGGATAGTCTCTACTCCAGTAGTAGTGTAAATCTATAGTATTAACATTCATTATTGGGAATGTAATTAATTAACTTTGGAAGTTTATTTTTGGCCTGTAATCCTGTTAGCTCAAGGCTACAACCGGAACCATAACTTGTCTTTTAATACATGTTGGCCCTATTTACATGTTTATTACACTGTTAAGGTAGAGAGGCCTTACATTAGTTGTATCAGAGCAGTGGTTAGAGAACCCGGGAATGAGTGAAGGGTAGCCTTAACAATAGGTTGGCTAGGTACTCTTTTTATACATGTTTAGTGCATTTTGAGTATATAAATGTTATACTAACATATTTTGGTTATTGTTACTCATGTTATCTAACGATGTATTATATGAACTGCTTTTGGTGTCATTGTTAACCCTTGTGTTACATCATGGCAGCAAATATCGATATATGAGACGCAGTGAGTGTTAATGCAAGTGCTGGGCGTACAAATCCTCTACCACCGCTAGCTTTGGGCGAAGAACCGTCTGAACAATAGTTGTTGCCCGGGGAACTGAGCTTGACTCAATTCCTTGCATACCGACCTCCGATGTTTGAAGGAACTAAGACAGGGGAACAGGCCGAAGAGTGGTTAGAAAGGATAGAGCAAATCTTCGTGGCGGCTCCTTATGCAAAGTCGGCCTGGATAAGGTTAGCAGAATTCCAGCTGTCCAAGAAGGCACTAATGTGGTGGAAGACCACGGTGATAGAACAGGAGGTTCAAGGTCATGAGATAAACTGGAAGCTGTTTAAAACTCGATTTCTGACCCGGTACTTTTCGGCCGCTGCACGGGAAGCTAAGGGGGATGAATTTACTAACCTAAAGCAAGGTACTATACCGGTGTCATACTATGCTCTTCACTACTGTTCTTTGCTCAGATATGTACCTCATGTCGCCACAAATACTCAAGCAAAGATGAGGCACTTCATGAAAGGCTTGAGGCCTGAATTGTATGATAGGGTGATCACTTATGGCCCTACTTGTTTTGATGACGCCCTTGCACGGGTTGAGCTGGCAGAATTGGGAGTGGGTGCATATCCGACTGTAGCGCCACCTCCAGCACCACCTCCGAGATCGACCCCAGAAAACTTGAAACCAAGGGGCGACCATTTTAAGCCAAGGGGGACTCATCAGCTTCCCGATTCAGTGGTAGACGGCCTGATGTGCGTGGAAGGGGAAACCGTGGGAATAATGGCCCGTCAAATAGGGGACAGTCTCGAGCAAGTAATCATGGGAGAATTAGATGTTTCCTTTGCGGGGGACCCCACTCGGTGAAAGAATGTTCTGCTTGTTTTGAATGCGGTAAGCATGGCCACTTTGCTCGAGAATGTCCTAATCGGGGAGGACCACAAAACACTATGGGGAGACCTTTAGACAGGGCAGTGCAACAAAGACCACCGTTTGCACCGAGACCATTGGGAGGTCATGTAAGGAATCCAACAAGCAATGCGCAGCGGAAATAAAATTTGGATTCCCTAACCATGGACCTATACAGAGTATTCATATCGGAATGATTAAAGAGTCTCACCCTTGTAGCGTGTTTGATGCAGAAACGATGCCAAATCACGAGTCACGAGCAACACCTCTTTTAAAGATCTTGCCTCTACGGTATCCGCACGATCAAATCGAACAAGGGACGTTCAAGAACAAGTTGCTAGACTTATTCTTGAACCAAAACCGAATTCTCGGTTCAAAACCGATTAACGGCAGCCTAACACCACCAACAAAGAATCGACGGCGGCCGAGAGCTCTTTGGTGGCTAGGTTATGTGATTATAAATTGTAGTCTCTTACAATTAATTATAACCTTGTATTTATATTATAAGATTTAATTAAGGTTCAAGACTTTCTTAAAGTCTCATGGGCCCAAACCCATGATTTAATTAAATCCTTATAATCATTTAATTAAGACTCTTCTTAATTATTTAATTCATCCCATGAATTTAATTCCCTTTATCGATTTAATCTTTTGTGCGACCCGATATGATCTTGTAATGTTGGCAGTGACATAAAATCTCATTTTATGTCACAAGCAATGAGCGGTATCTAGCAACACATCAAGGCTACCCAAATTACAAGAATGTCATTGACTCGACATAACCTTAGAACTTGTGATAATATTAACCATGTAACTTAATCCCTTTGTCCATGTGTTTAGATTGAACACGAGTCATGAAATAGTCATACTCGTATATTCAATCTCTATATCTTGATCCCCAAGTAGAACTAGAATAAACGAATAAGCTCGATATCACATATCTACTCATTCGAGCACGGCCATGCATTTTAGTCTTACTTGATCAAGGGCCCAAACACTTCTCCTGTTATATATGTATCCAATAGATGCATTTATAGTTTACCCTGTTACAGGTAACGTTTGACAATATCAAGATACATAACTCCTTATGTTAGGATCTCTGATGATCTCAAGTCGTAAGGATTACATACATTATTATCACTATGAGAATTGCTTATGACACTCATATAACTATCCATGTAGCATTCTCATGGTAGGTCTGTCCAGTACATTGTTCTCTAACATGTACCCATGTGTTGATTTGATATCTCATATCCATGAATTAATTCATCAATCAAAACATACTAGTCTCAATGTATTATCATTATCCTGATTTATGATAATACTTGACTAGGGACAATCTTTAAGAATAATACAATATTATTCTAAGGACATTAACTTATATATCAATTCATATTTTACAGATATTCGAATAATATATAATAATGATTTGCCATTTATAAAATCACAATACTTTGTATGTCATAAACAATCATCTAATGACTTGTCTTAGGGCATATCACAACAAATCTCCCACTTGCACTAAGACCAATCAGACATATACTTAATGCCTAGAGATCTAATATGGCGATCATGCTTCTGCTGTGACAGTGGCTTCGTCAATGGGTCAGATACATTATCATCTGTTGGTACTTTGCATATTTTTACATCTCCTCTTTCAACGATTTCTCGAATGAAATGAAAGCGCCGAAGTATGTGATTGGATCTTTGGTGAGATCTAGGTTCCTTAGCCAATGCGATGGCTCCATTGTTGTCACAATAGAGTTCAATTGGATCTAGAATGCTAGGCATCACCCCAAGTTCAGAGATGAACTTCTTGATCCAAACAGCTTCCTTTGCTGCATCTGAGGCAGCAATATACTCAGCTTCTGTTGTAGAATCGGCTACTGTCTCTTGCTTTGAACTCTTCCATCTTACAGCACCTCCATTAAGGCAAAACACATATCCTGATTGCGATCGAAAATCATCTTTGTCTGTTTGGAAACTTGCATCAGTGTAACCTATTACATTGAGCTCTTCCTCACCTCCATAAATCAAGAATGTATCCTTAGTTCTTCTCAAGTACTTCAGGATGTTCTTGACTGCAATCCAGTGACTTTCACCTGGATCAACTTGATATATGCTCGTCATGCTCAAAGCATACGAAACATCGGGACTAATACATATCATGGCATACATGATAGATCCTGTGACATCCCCGAAATGGTTAATTGCTAATTGGTGCATTAATTGTGATTACATGATTAATTATGTGGTAATTGATTATGTGTTGGGATTTATTTATCTTATGTGGAAATGCATGGTCATGTGGATAGGGTGACCCGGGATTGCATTTTAGGGTGCATGTGGTGCATGTTGGGTAAATATTATTGGAAGCATGATTTATTTGCCTTGGTGAGCAATTTATTAGAAATCATGTGTTAATTGATATTATAGTGCATTTTGAGTAAATGCTTTGAAAATATCATGTTGGGGTGTTTTATACACCATTTATACACCATGGAATTGCTTTGGTTGGCTTTTAATTAAATATACTCATTTTATCCCCCAAACCCCACTTTACATCCCTCACTCTTACTTTACCAAAATATCACCCAAACCCTTCCCTTCCCCTTAATTTTCGAGTTCCACCTTTGAGGTGAAGAGGAGACCTTGCAAACTTTGATTTGTGGAAGATTGTTGGGTGATTTGAGATCCCCAAGAGGTATGGGTACCTCATGTTTTAATTTTGTAAGGTTTTGGTTGAGTTTAGTTGGGTTTTGAAGGTTTTAAAATGGGTTTGTGTTGGGTGTTATGGTTTTGGTAATATTTTGGTTGGATGTAGTATATTTGAGTTTGTTATGATGTTTAGTGTTGGTTTTGAGTTATTGGTATTGGTTAATGTTGGTGTATGTGGGTTTAGATGAGTTGGGGTTGAAGATGGGTGAATAGTGCCCAAACCCCGCTTGACCACAGCTCGGCGATCGATCGGCGTTTTTCTCGCGATCGATCGCGAGCAACAGGGCTGAGGCAGTAAACCTCAGCGATCGATCGCGAGCTTGGCGCGATCGATCGGCGAGGCCGCGATCGATCGGCGCTAGCTCCGCGATCGATCGCGGATTGTTTAAAAATGTTGGGCGAGACAGTGTGTTCTCGCGATCGATCGGGGCTTGATGGCGATCGATCGCGAGACACCAAAATTAATGTTTTTGGGTGTTTTTGTGGGACTTTTGGTATTGGACTATTATTGGGTTCTAATATTGGTATTTGTGAATATGTAGAACCAACCCAGGTGGCAACGCAGCCAAGGAATTGAGGTCCAACCACATTCCACATTTTGGGAAGGTACGTAGTGGACGTACGGGCACCCAACGGTAACATGTATTTTATATACTCATTGATTATGCATTGTGGATGCGGGTATATATGTGGTATTGCATAGTGGATGCATATACATGTTTATTTATGCCATATGAGGTATTGCATAGTGGATGCATATACATGGTAATTTATGCATATTGATGTTAGATGCATATTATGATTATTGGATGCACATCCCATGAGTCGTGGTCATCCTTTGATGATTTTAATGCTTGCCGCTTTTTGTATTGGTTCCGCTAAATGTGAAGCGAGGGGTGGGAGCGCCGCATGTCACATTTGAGCGTGGTTGTCATATGGGGCGAGGAAAGGGTATTTGCCGCTCTCTGTGAAGCGAGGGGTGGGAGCGCCGCATGTCCATTGTAGCGAGGTTATCCTATGCCGCCCATATGAATATAAGCGAGGGGCATTAAAATACACTGTGATGGACAGACTAGGGAATGGTGACCAATATGTGGTACAGTTGAGATGGTATATGATATCATGACATGTTTTGGCCATTAAAAATAATCTATTGATTATACTCATGAGTTATGGTACAGGGACAACCAAACGGGAAGCGTTTGAAATGCATGGGGAAAACAGGAAGTGTTTTATATTGATTATGCATTTACGCTTTATCTTCATATTGTGTTGAATATGAATGATTATTATTGCTCATGTTTGGGGGTTGTCCTTGTAGGTACCTTTTTGGCATGATAGATGGGCTTGAACGGGTTGAGGTGGTGAGCTTATGAAGCATTCTTTTGAGGCAGAAAGGACAGGATTATTTTTGATAGTATCTACTCTAGGAGTAGTATAAAACTATAGTTGAACATTCATTGATTGGAATGTAATTAATCCTTTTTGGTAGTCCTTATTTTGGCATGTAAAGGCTTAAGCTCATAGACTCAACTTGTTTACTCTACTCTGATCATTTATTTAGCTCTATTATGCCATTATTCCGCACTTAAGGATTAGGGTCCTTACATTAGTGGTATCAGAGCAGTGGTTAGAGAACCCGGGAACGAGTGAAGGGTAGCCTTAGCATGGTTGGCTAGGTGCTTACATTTGGAGCATGTTTATGCATGTGGTGCATATTATTGTATATCCTGTTATACTAACATGCTTATATCACTCCTGTTATCTAACGACATGTTATATATTGCTTTGGATTGTTGTTAACATTTGTGTTACAGCATGGCTGCTAATGAGGAAGTCGGAGATGTTGGGAGTGTAAATGCGAGTATTGGACAGGCTAATCCTCTACCTCCACCGGCTGTAGGAATGGAACCAGTGATCCAGTTATTGCTACCGGGTGAGATTAGCTTGACTCAGTTTCTGTCTTATCATCCGCCCCGGTTTGAGGGGACAGAGTCCGGAGAAGAAGCTGAAGAGTGGCTGGAGAGACTTGAACAGATCTTTGTATCGGCTCCGTGTGCTATTACTGCTTGGCTGAGGCTGGCGGAGTTCCAGTTGGCTAAGAAACCATTGATGTGGTGGAGGAGCACAGTGATGGAGATGAGAGCACTGGGTGCTGTGATTGACTGGACGCTCTTCAGGACCAGGTTCTTGAACCGATACTTCTCCGCGGCAGCAAGACAGACAAAAGAGGATGAATTTGCAAGTCTGAGGCAGGGGAACATGACAGTGGCAGACTATGCCACACAGTACTCATCACTACTGAGGTATGTCCCCCATATTGCATCTGATGGACGTGCCAAGATGAGAAATTTCATGAAAGGACTGCGACCGGAGCTCTATGACCGGGTTATCATCAATAACCCAACTTCTTTTGATGATGCTCTCACAAGAGCGGAGCTTGCTGAGCTAGGAGTGGGAGCTTATGCCATGCCACCACCGGTACCGCAACAGAGGCAGACTAGTGACAGTTTGAGGCCTCGGGGTGAGCCATTTAAGCCCCGTGGTGCCTCTTCATCTTCGCGGTATGGTGGGAAGAAACACTTTGGACAGAAGCAGGATAACAAGAAGGGTAATTGGTCGGCCAATCGAGGATCTTCACAAGGGGAGAGGCCGGGAGAGCCTAGGTGCAACAATTGTGGAGGACCGCATTCTTCAAATAAGTGTCCTGCATGTTATGTCTGTGGCAAGATGGGCCACATTGCTCGGTATTGTCCCACCAGGGGAGGCCAGTCAGAATATCAGGGCAACAGGCCAAGGTTTGAGGACAGGACAGTGCAGCAGAGGCAGCAATTTGGGCCTCGTCCATCGGGAGGTCAGACAGTGGGACCACCCCAGGGACAAGTATATGCACTGACCAGGGAGCAGGCTCAGGCAGCCCCGGAGGAGGTGATTGCCGGTACGTGCCATTTATTTACGTACCCTGCTTTTGTTTTGATAGATACAGGTGCCTCCCATTCCTTTGTGTCTGTGGGATTTGTGGAAAGACACCATATGCGCACGTCTTCCTTGCCCACGCCTCTTTTAGTCTCGACACCCACTGGAAGAAATGTCGTTGCGGATCAGTTTATGGTAGACTGCCTCATTTATTTTGAGGGCAACGAGTTGAGATCAGACTTGATTGTGCTGGGTATGTCAGACTTCGACTGCATCTTGGGAATTGATGTTCTGAACAGATATCAGGCAGTGGTAGATTGCCGACAGAGGACAGTGAAGTTCAGACCTGAGTTGGGCAGTCAGTGGACTTTCTTTGGCAACGGGTCTCGTGCGAAGATTCCGTTGATTTCAGCGATCAAGATGTCTCAGCTGTTGGAACGTGGGCACACGGGCTATCTTATTTATGCCGTGGACACGTCTGGGAAGAGTAAAGAACTGAGGGTTGAGGATGTACCAGTTGTGGCAGAATTTGCTGATGTATTTCCAGAAGAGATTCCAGGATTTCCACCGGCCAGGGAAGTTGAATTTGGGATCGAGTTGCTGCCAGGGACATCCGCTATCTCTCGTGCACCTTATAGGATGGCACCGGCAGAGTTGAGAGAGTTGAAAGAGCAGTTGCAGGATCTCCTTGACAAGGGTTATATACGTCCGAGCGTGTCGCCATGGGGCGCACCAGTTCTCTTTGTGAAGAAGAAGGACGGTTCGATGCGGTTGTGCATCGATTACCGGCAGCTGAACAAGGCTACAGTGAAGAATAAGTATCCTCTTCCAAGGATAGACGATTTGTTTGATCAGTTGCAAGGTACCAGGGTGTATAGCAAGATTGATTTGTGATCCGGGTATCATCAGATTCGGGTCAGAGAGGAAGATGTGCAAAAGACAGCGTTCCGGACTCGATACGGGCATTATGAGTTCCTAGTAATGCCGTTCGGTGTGACGAACGCCCCGGCCGTCTTTATGAGTCTGATGAACAGAGTGTTTCAGCAGTATCTTGATCAGTTCGTCATCGTGTTTATTGACGACATTCTTATCTACTCCCGGAGTGAGGAAGATCATGTGAAACACTTGAGGACAGTGCTTCAGATTCTCAGAGAGCATCAGTTGTATGCTAAGCTCAGTAAATGCGAGTTTTGGCTGAGCAGTGTAGTGTTTCTGGGGCATGTCATTTCGAGCAGCGGGATATCAGTGGACCCGAAGAAGATTGAGGCTGTGATGGAGTGGGCTGCCCCCACTTCTGTGCCTGAGATCCGGAGTTTTCGTGGTTTGGCCGGGTATTATCGGCGCTTTGTTGAGGGCTTTTCGAAGATTGCCAAGCCGCTGACTCAGTTGACTCAGAAGGGTGTGCCTTTCTTTTGGTCAGAAGCTTGTGAGGAAAGCTTCCAAGAGTTGAAGCACCGGTTGACGACAGCGCCAGTGTTAGTGATCCCGACGGAGAACTCCAGATTTGTTCTGTATACTGATGCATCACTGCAGGGCCTTGGATGTGTTCTGATGCAAGATAAGCATGTGGTAGCTTATGCATCGAGGCAGTTGAAGCCGCATGAGACCAGATATCCAGTTCATGACTTGGAATTGGCGGCTATCATCTTCGCCCTGAAGATCTGGAGACATTACTTATATGGCACTTCATTCACCATATACACGGATCACAAAAGCCTCAAGTTTCTATTCACTCAGGCGGAGCTGAACATGAGGCAGAGGAGATGGATGGACCTACTCAAGGACTATGATTGCGAGATAGAGTACCATCCGGGGAAAGCCAATTTGACAGCAGACGCTTTGAGCCGGAAAGTGAGGAGTTCTGCTGAGGACGTCATCCATTTGTCGGCTATGATGACCTCCTATTGCCATCTCGGCTATGATTTTGATATAGATGCATCACCAGTGTATGTCTCTACCTTATTAGCTGAGCCAGATATTTATGAGAACATCAGGAGAGCTCAGAGATCAGATGCTGAGGTTCAGAGATGGTTGTCTATAGTGCATCTTGGTCAGCCGACGAAGTTCAGAGTGGCCGACGACGGATCTTTGAGATTGGGTAACCGCTGGGTAGTTCCGAGTACGCCGGAGTTGCGTAAGGGGATCTTGGAACGAGCTCACAGTAGCAGACTTAGCATCCACCCAGGCGGGAAGAAGATGTACAGAGATCTGCGTGGTCAGTTTTGGTGGAAGAGAATGAAGTCCGATGTCGTCGCTTTTGTGAAGAGGTGTTTGATCTGCCAGCAGGTTAAGGCAGAGAGACAGAGGCCTGGCGGCGAGTTGAGAAGCTTGGAGATACCGAAGTGGAAGTGGGAGCACATTTCCATGGACTTCGTGACTCATTTGCCGAGGAGTGCTTCAGGCTTCGATGCTATTTGGGTGATTGTGGACAGATTGACCAAGGTAGCCCACTTTATCCCCAATAGCATGACATTTACATTCTTGAGGATGGCGCAGTTGTATGTTAGAGATGTGGTGAGATTGCATGGGATCCCCGTTTCTATTGTGTCAGATCGAGATCCGCGATTCACATCTCATTTCTGGGAAGGCCTTCAGTCAGCTTTGGGAACTGAGGTCAGATTGAGCACTGCTTATCATCCTCAGACAGATGGCCAGACCGAGCGCACTATTCAGACGCTCGAGGACATGTTAAGAGCTTGTGTTTTGGAGTTCGATGCTTCTTGGCAGGATTCAGTGCCTCTGGTAGAGTTTTCTTATAACAATAGCTACCAGGCAAGTATTCAGATGGCTCCGTTTGAAGCTCTTTATGGCAGACGATGTAGATCACCCTTGTGTTGGGATGATTTGGACAGTAGATCAGTCGGAGGACCTGAGTTGATCCGGGAAATGGAAGAGAAGATAAAGACTATAAGGCAGAAAATGAAAGCAGCCCAAGACAGACAGGCAGCTTATGCAAATAAACGGCGGAGACCGTTAGAATTTCAGTTGGGAGATAAGGTCTTTTTGAAGATCTCGCCTTTCAGAGGCGTTGTGCGGTTTGGGATGCGCGGGGAAACTGTCTCCGAGGTTTGTGGGACCGTACGAGGTTTTGCAGCGCATTGGCACATTGGCTTACCGACTGGCTTTGCCGCCTTCTTTATCTGGTATACATGATGTGTTTCATGTATCGATGCTGCGGAAGTATGAACCGGATCCGTCTCACGTGTTACAGCCTTCCGAAGTTCAGTTAGAGTCAGATGTATCTTATGTGGAGCGGCCTGTTAGAATTCTGGACAGAGCAGACCGTAGACTTCGGAACAAAGTGATACCGATGATCAAGGTTCAGTGGGATCGCAGGGGTGTCGAGGAGGCTACGTGGGAGACGGAGCAGCATATGGTGCAGCACTACCCGGAACTATTCTCTGGTATGAGTTTATGTTTAGTTTCTTTTGGGGTAGGTGCATGTGATTTCGAGGACGAAATCTTATAAGTAGGGGAGTATTGTGACATCCCCGAAATGGTTAATTGCTAATTGGTGCATTAATTGTGATTACATGATTAATTATGTGGTAATTGATTATGTGTTGGGATTTATTTATCTTATGTGGAAATGCATGGTCATGTGGATAGGGTGACCCGGGATTGCATTTTAGGGTGCATGTGGTGCATGTTGGGTAAATATTATTGGAAGCATGATTTATTTGCCTTGGTGAGCAATTTATTAGAAATCATGTGTTAATTGATATTATAGTGCATTTTGAGTAAATGCTTTGAAAATATCATGTTGGGGTGTTTTATACACCATTTATACACCATGGAATTGCTTTGGTTGGCTTTTAATTAAATATACTCATTTTATCCCCCAAACCCCACTTTACATCCCTCACTCTTACTTTACCAAAATATCACCCAAACCCTTCCCTTCCCCTTAATTTTCGAGTTCCACCTTTGAGGTGAAGAGGAGACCTTGCAAACTTTGATTTGTGGAAGATTGTTGGGTGATTTGAGATCCCCAAGAGGTATGGGTACCTCATGTTTTAATTTTGTAAGGTTTTGGTTGAGTTTAGTTGGGTTTTGAAGGTTTTAAAATGGGTTTGTGTTGGGTGTTATGGTTTTGGTAATATTTTGGTTGGATGTAGTATATTTGAGTTTGTTATGATGTTTAGTGTTGGTTTTGAGTTATTGGTATTGGTTAATGTTGGTGTATGTGGGTTTAGATGAGTTGGGGTTGAAGATGGGTGAATAGTGCCCAAACCCCGCTTGACCACAGCTCGGCGATCGATCGGCGTTTTTCTCGCGATCGATCGCGAGCAACAGGGCTGAGGCAGTAAGCCTCAGCGATCGATCGCGAGCTTGGCGCGATCGATCGGCGAGGCCGCGATCGATCGGCGCTAGCTCCGCGATCGATCGCGGATTGTTTAAAAATGTTGGGCGAGACAGTGTGTTCTCGCGATCGATCGGGGCTTGATGGCGATCGATCGCGAGACACCAAAATTAATGTTTTTGGGTGTTTTTGTGGGATTTTTGGTATTGGACTATTATTGGGTTCTAATATTGGTATTTGTGAATATGTAGAACCAACCCAGGTGGCAACGCAGCCAAGGAATTGAGGTCCAACCACATTCCACATTTTGGGAAGGTACGTAGTGGACGTACGGGCACCCAACGGTAACATGTATTTTATATACTCATTGATTATGCATTGTGGATGCGGGTATATATGTGGTATTGCATAGTGGATGCATATACATGTTTATTTATGCCATATGAGGTATTGCATAGTGGATGCATATACATGGTAATTTATGCATATTGATGTTAGATGCATATTATGATTATTGGATGCACATCCCATGAGTCGTGGTCATCCTTTGATGATTTTAATGCTTGCCGCTTTTTGTATTGGTTCCGCTAAATGTGAAGCGAGGGGTGGGAGCGCCGCATGTCACATTTGAGCGTGGTTGTCATATGGGGCGAGGAAAGGGTATTTGCCGCTCTCTGTGAAGCGAGGGGTGGGAGCGCCGCATGTCCATTGTAGCGAGGTTATCCTATGCCGCCCATATGAATATAAGCGAGGGGCATTAAAATACACTGTGATGGACAGACTAGGGAATGGTGACCAATATGTGGTACAGTTGAGATGGTATATGATATCATGACATGTTTTGGCCATTAAAAATAATCTATTGATTATACTCATGAGTTATGGTACAGGGACAACCAAACGGGAAGCGTTTGAAATGCATGGGGAAAACAGGAAGTGTTTTATATTGATTATGCATTTACGCATTATCTTCATATTGTGTTGAATATGAATGATTATTATTGCTCATGTTTGGGGGTTGTCCTTGGAGGTACCTTTTTGGCATGATAGATGGGCTTGAACGGGTTGAGGTGGTGAGCTTATGAAGCATTCTTTTGAGGCAGAAAGGACAGGATTATTTTTGATAGTATCTACTCTAGGAGTAGTATAAAACTATAGTTGAACATTCATTGATTGGAATGTAATTAATCCTTTTTGGTAGTCCTTATTTTGGCATGTAAAGGCTTAAGCTCATAGACTCAACTTGTTTACTCTACTCTGATCATTTATTTAGCTCTATTATGCCATTATTCCGCACTTAAGGATTAGGGTCCTTACAGATCCAATAGCTTACGCATATGGAATCTTACTCATGCGTTGTCTCTCAGCTGGTGTTGAAGGACACTGATCCTTCGAGAGATGTATCCCATGTGTCATAGGCACGAATCCTTTCTTTGATTCTTACATGCTAAACCATTTTAGCACTTTGTCTATATATGTACTTTGACTTAGGCCAAGTAATCTTCTCGATCTATCTCTATAGATCTTGATTCCTATTATATAGGTGGCTTCACCCAAGTCTTTCATAGAAAAGCAATTCCCTAGCCAAATCTTTACAGATTGTAAGACAGGGATATCATTCCCAATTAGAAGTATGTCATCTACATACAATATTGGGAAGATAATTATGCTCCCACTGACCTTCTTGTAGACACAAGGTTCATCTACGTTTTTGATGAAACCAAACTCTTTGACTGCATCATCAAAACGAAGATTCCAACTCCGAGAAGCTTGCTTCAATCCAAAAATGGATCGTTATAGCTTGCATATCTTTCCAGCATCCTTTGGATCGACAAAACCCTCGGGCTATGTCATGTACACATCTTCAAGCAGATTTCCATTAAGAAAAGCTGTTTTGACATCCATCTGCCATATTTCATAATCATGAAATGCAGCTATTGCAAGTAAGATCCTAATGGATTTAACCATGGCAACTGGTGAAAAAGTTTCATCATAGTCAATACCATGAATTTGTTTGAAACCTTTTGCTACCAGTCGACCTTTAAAGGTTTGTACATTACCATCCATGTCGGTCTTCTTCTTGAAAATCCATTTGCACCCTATGGGTCTCACCCCTTGTGATGACCAGGGATTATAGGTGTTAATCCCGGAGTATTAATAATCCCTAAAGTGGTTTTACGTGACGATTTGGAGTTTAATTGAGGTTTTGGGCCTTCTGGGCTCGTTTATTTGGGTAGTTGGGATCGTTGGATCCAGAGGTTGAGATTGTATTCTCATTTGGGTGAAAAACCTAAGAGTTGGGTTTTTGGTGTGTCTCGGGATCTCGGGTGCTGTGTGAGCACCGGTAGGGGATTTTGGAGTTAGAGAGAGAGTTTTTGAAAACAGATGATTTTTAATGAATCATGAGGTATTTGTGGGGCTATTAATTTTTCGGGGTATTTTTGCTATAAATACCAATTGAACCCAAAATTTTAAAGATATTTCATTTAAGCCCCAAATCTCTCCTCCCTCTTCCCGCGTGCGATTTCCCGTCGCCCCCAGCTCCCGCCGCTTCAGGCGCTTCGGCCGCCGCCGTCCGGCCGCCGATCGGCGCGTCCGACCTACCCACGGCTTCGTCTCGTCCAGGCGCTCCTTTCCCCTCCGTCAATTGAAGGTTTCGTCGCGTTTCTCGTTCGGATTTTGCAGGTAAGCGTCGATCCCCAATTTCTAGGGTTCTTCGATTTTCGTTTGTTTTTGCTTCCGATTTCGTTGGGTAGCCTCCCTTACCCCTTTTGCATCCCTCTCATGTTATTCCCTGCTTAATTTGGTGATTTTGGTTCGAAAATTTGGGGGTTTTTGGCAGGGGTGTTAATTCGTGCAATGGATCGATTATTGCATGTTTTAGGTGTATTATGATGCTTGATTGAGATCGAATTGAGAAGCTATGGTTCGAATTTGAAGAATTGTTAGGGTTCGAATTTAAAGGCTTGTTTGGGTTTGATTTTAAGGGGGTTGAGTTCAAAAATTTGGGGGTTTTTGTCAAGGGATGTTGATTCTTGCTTGGATAGCTTAATTGACATTTTAGATGAATTATGGTATTTAATTGGGTTCGAAATTGTGAGATTAAGGTTCGATTTTTGTAGGGCATTCTTGAACAATTTCGATATTGTCTCATTTATTTCCTTCCCTGCATGTACCCTGCCCCGGGTCTTTTAAGAGGATAATTGTCGTGTGTTGACAATATTTTGAGGGATATGGGTGTGCTTGAGCATAGGTTACATGTTCGTAAATAATTGTGAATTATTTATCGTGTTAGCACATCATTCCTCGGGGCATGGAACTCGAGCAAGGTTTGGCTCGGACTTCGGAGATTTAAGGTACGTGCGACGTACGAGCATTACTATATATATGTGAAATGCATAAGGTGTTTTTGATTGCATTGAATGTTTTGCGTATGGTTATACATATATGTTGATATGGCCAAGGAATGACCCAAATCTTGATATCGCAGCTTGTAGAGTGCGTGACACTAGAGTAGGATGACTCTTACATGATATAAAGGGTACTGGGTTTATATGACTATATTATGAGACATTTGAGATGTCTAGGTTTGTAGAATCATGTATTCTTCGTGAGACATTGAGATGTCTAGGTTCGTAGAATCATGTATTCATTATGAGACATTTGAGATGTCTAGGTATAATGGAAAGCGAGATTATGAAATCAATATTTGATATTGATATATCTATATTTGCATGTATATGAACTTGGAATCATTCATTTTTGATATTTGAGAATCAGGCATGCGATGTGTAAATCAATGTGTTGGTTTACTGATTTATGAGGTTTGATGAGTTTGATGATTGTGAGAACAGGGACAGTACACGGAATCCGGATGAGGTTGCCATCCAGGGAGTATCATTTAAATTCATTAGCATTTACCTTTGTTGTAAATTATGAATTTCATTATTATGATTATGGGATTTTGTGTATTGGTATGCTCACCCCGTTGGGGGCTGTCTCTGTTGGGACAGGTGGACAGGTACATCGATGGCTATGGAGCTGAGCTCGAGCTGTTGATTGGAGGTACTCCCAGGATCGTGGTACCAGGGCTTGATGGAGCACGGTATCGTATAGAGTACCTATATATACACCTGAGGATTTTATACAGATTCATGATGCTCGCATGTGAGCACGATTTTACTTGTATATGGATTGTATATAAAGGCATGAGCCTTTCTCTCTTTCATTTGAGGTTGCATGCAATTAGAGGTTAATTGCTAAATGATATGAGAGTCATTGGTGTATTTTGTGGGTGTTGAAACCCACTGTTGTCGTCATATGTGTGGTGTCTTCCCTGGCTGGGAATTTACTTGTATTACTGCATTATGATGAGTATTATGTGTTCCCTGGCCGGGAATTATGTTATGTGTTGTGTTTTTTGTTTGGGGTAGCTCTATTTATGGGGAGACTCTGCCCAAATTTTTATAAAAGTTCACAATGTGAAAAGTGGCACCAAGGGGTTGGAAAAGGGCAACATATGAGTCTTTTATTGTTAGGATGATGATCTTATAACATTGAGTATTAAAGGAATTTTGTAATTGACATTCAATGCTAAAGTATCATCTGAGCTTCCCGATTGACTTGTTATTGAAAGCATGTGCCACACATAGTGGTTAATACACTAATCAGGGGTTAAGGGCTAAGGGGGTCCTTACATTAGTGGTATCAGAGCAGTGGTTGCTCATTGGGGCTGTTAAGGGCCTAGGAAATTATTGATAGCACATATTTATGCATGATGGCATTAATGTTGTATGACATAACAAATTGTTTATGTGCTCTTATGATATGAAAAGTGGTATTGCTAACCATTGTGGTTGCAGGAATCGTGTGGAACACGATAGGATGACATTTATAGGGATGTCTGGCACTCCGTGTATTATGTGCCAAGGAAGCTGGTTTTTAAGAAAATCCGGTAAAGGGATATTTCCGAGGTAACATGTACTTTATATTGTCTTGTTGACACATGATGAATGCAAAGTGGTGCATTAAGGTTATGGTATATGTTATTGTGCATTGTTTTTGCATATGCATGTTATGAAATATAAGAGGTGTATTTCTTGAGTCAAAGTTATCTTAGTAAGGATTTTAATGGCTTATGCTAAAGTCCATTGCATGGAGTAGCAACGCTAAAGTCCAGTGGAAGCGATGAAGAATCCCGCTTACATGGAGTAGCAACGCTAAAGTCCATTGCATGGAGTAGCAACGCTAAAGTCCATATGAAGCGATGAAGAATCCCGCTTATATGGAGTAGCAACGCTAAAGTCCATTGGAAGCGATGAAGAGTCCCGCTTACATGGAGTAGGCAACGCTAAAGTCCATTGGAAGCGATGAAGAGTCCCGCTTACATGGAGTAGCAAGAAGCATTAAAATGTACTAATGATAAGGGCTCAAGATGAAATATGGATTTAAAGAGGAAGGATGTCATGACATTGCATATCCATACGTTTATAATGTGTTTTTATTATGTATTGAATGTTGATGCATAGCGTATATGGCTATTGTTGTTAACCCTGATGGTTGCAGGTTACAGGAAATAAGGAATACGAAAAAGGAATGATGATTATACATATGTACGGGCATCCAAGGGCAACATGTATTATGTGGTTAGTCATTTAACACAAGGTAAATCAAGGTATGCATAAGATAGTGCATTATGATATGATACATGTTGATACGCATCGTTTTGCATATGTATATTGTGAAATATAAAGTGAGGATTTCAATGTTTACACTAAGGTCCATATGAAGCGAGGAAGGATTCCGCTTATATGGAGTAGTGAGAAGCATTGAAATGCACTGATATTTCACGAGTCCAGGTTATCCTAGTGAGGATTTCAAATGCGTGCACTAAGGTCCATATGAAGCGAGGAAGGATTCCGCTTATATGGAGTAGTGAGAAGCATTGAAATACACTACTGATAAGTGACTCAATTCGAGGTGTATTTATAGCGATGGTTCATTCCGCTATATCTATTGGCGATGGTTCATTCCGCCAGGTGTATTTATAGCGATGGTTCATTCCGCTATATCTATTGGCGATGGTTCATTCCGCCAGGTGTATTTATAGCGATGGTTCATTCCGCTATATCTATTGGCGATGGTTCATTCCGCCAGGTGTATTTATAGCGATGGTTCTTTCCGCTATATCTATTGGCGATGGTTCATTCCGCCAGGTGTATTATAAGCGACGGTTCATTCCGCTATATTGATTGGCGATGGTTCATTCCGCCAGGGTGTATTGATAGCGATGCCCTCTTTTCCCGCTACTATGTGGACGATGATTCATACTCAGGTGTATAGCGAGGTTTCATGCCACTTATTATATGACGAGGGTGTCATGCCGTCGATTCTATAGCGAGGGATTTTGCCGCTATGTACTCAGCACATGATTTTGCCGCCTTCGAGCGATGGGTGCTGATTACGCACTATTATTGAGCGACGGAGACAGGTATGACGCTATAATTGCTAGCGATGAGGTATGGGATATTGCTATTTTGTTAGCTTTATTTTAGCTGGCATGCATTGATATACATGTTTTATTATGCCTATTTTACTAGCATGATAGTGGATTGACATACGCTGATGTACATGTATCGTCACTAGTTGACAATGTTTTAGATGCCATGAGTTGGCATGTGTCGTCACAGGATGACGATGACGATGGTGTAGGAGATGTCTTATTAGACATGCATCATCGTTACGATGATCGATGGGTTGAGTATACGTATTCAGTGGTATGCCTTGGGTGCCAGTACCGAGCACAAGGTGGCGTGTGCGACACCGATTGACGTGACCCTTATACCGAGCGGGTTGCTCGAGGAATGGTTGGATGCGCTGTACATGTGATTGCAACCGCAGCTTATGTTTGGGGGTAATCATTTTACGAGTGGTGATACCCTTGAGGTATGCTCGTTGGAATGGCTTTTTGGCCATGTGATTTGACGACAGGAGTAATCATGGAGGAAATTACTCGCTTTCTGTCGATGTGACATGTGGTAGACATGATCACACCACCCTTGAGGGTGTAGGATGGGTCCTAAGGGAGTAGGATCAGGTTATGTTAAGTACATAGGGACATTGGAGTGTCCAGGGTGTATCGGCATTGAGGAATGTTGGATAAAGACCCACTACTCTATTGAGTTTTCCTCCCATAGTATGTTATACCATGTGGAAACGTCCGTCTTATTGGTAGGTTTGAGGTAAACCTAAAGAGGCAGAGACTAGGTTGTCTGCCGCGTGTGTGTAGCACCATGATGGGCTTGCTAGAGCCGTTACACTGCTCGTTGGAACCAAGTTTGGCAAATCGTAAGGTGATACGATGTGGATTGTGGTGGACTCTAGTAGTCACCATGTCATTGAGGTTAAGGTTGTTCATGCCTCACTGAAACGTGTATACGTTTATGTTTAACCTTGGAGACTTGTCTGGGACAAGCTCAGGATGTTGGAGTACCAACAAGAGAGTCATCAGGTCGTTATTGACTCAATCTAAGGGAACCCGTGTATTAGGGATACAATGGGTGTTATTATATCCAGTTTTTCCGAACGATGGTTCGAGACTTGTGGATCTCGAGTTCAATGGCGCTTCCCTTGCGAGGAAGGAGGTAGTATTATACCTATTTGGGAATCTTTGAAAGATTCGGTAAGTTGGTGCAAGTGGTATTGATTTTGGGAATCACACCGTGTATTGTTAATCGTCGATTATCATCCTCCACTGAGTAAGGAATGGCTCAGAATTGACGGTTGTGTTTGGGGCTTAGGGATATGTGGTAGATACCCGAGCCGAGTGCATTGAGTATGCATGCGATATCAATGCTTAGGCAGGTATACCGGTGAGTATACGGATGCCAGTTATTGATTTCCTCTCTGTTAAGCATAGAGTTATGCTATTTTAGGATGGTTAAATCTCTGATGTGAGATATGGAACACCTTGAGATTGGGAATCTCCATGGCACGATGATTATGAGGAACAATCGTAAAGTTAGTTGACTCCCTTGAAGAGGGATTTTCTTGTGAGGGTTAAGGTATTTCCCTTGTTGGTGTTTTCCTTCGAGTTATGCGACAGCCTTCCCAAGTTTGGATTGTTAAATCCGAGGATTTCAAGGGATGGCAGGATTTCGGATTGGTTGAGTGTCGCTGACGACACAAGCGTTGAGGATGCAATGGGTTTATTGCATGCCCCTTAAGAATTTTAAACTCTGCGGAGTCTCGGTTGTTATTTATGATCAGGACGTGATTCTTGGAACATCCGGAGGTGGACATCTTGTGAGATGTCTTTTGTTTGAATTTGTGGCCGTGAGTTGCCCAAATTAAGTTGCAATGAGGCGACTACTCCTTCGATGGAGGAAGTTTGAAAGTGGAAACCAAGTTTGGTATGTGTACACCGTGGTTGTACTAGTGTTTCCCTCGTAACGATGTATGTTAGACATCGTGAGTCTTGGTAAAGATGTCATTGGATGATATCTACGATAGAATCAGGAGGCGATTCGAATCCTTACAGTTTCAGTTTGACTAACTGCTTTTGGATTATTAGCGTTGAGTTGTACTGACGCTCTTTGACGTTATGATGGATTTGGAAGTCTACTCCACTCCAGAGTTTGACACGAGGTCAACGTTCTTACGGTTGAGGTGTCATTCAGGACGTGTTCGTACTGTAGTATTAGATCGAAGGATAACTGTCCGATCTACAGTCGTAAGTATCGGTGGTTTTGCAGTCATGAGGCTGACTTTGGGATGACCCGCATCGAGGTACGTTTTGCCTCTTGGGTGATATGTTGGTTTTGGTAAGTCGCCTTGTTTCAGAGTTGATGCGAGGTAGGTATCCTCGCGTTTTTTTTAATACGATTCTGTTATGGTCAAGAATCGAGGTTATGGCTTCAGGTTGAGGTGTAGCCCGGGTGTTACGTGATACACCGGTGCTAATTTCGAGGACGAAATTCTTTAGTGGGGGATATTGTGATGACCAGGGATTATAGGTGTTAATCCCGGAGTATTAATAATCCCTAAAGTGGTTTTACGTGACGATTTGGAGTTTAATTGAGGTTTTGGGCCTTCTGGGCTCGTTTATTTGGGTAGTTGGGATCGTTGGATCCAGAGGTTGAGATTGTATTCTCATTTGGGTGAAAACCTAAGAGTTGGGTTTTTGGTGTGTCTCGGGATCTCGGGTGCTGTGTGAGCACCGGTAGGGGATTTTGGAGTTAGAGAGAGAGTTTTTGAAAACAGATGATTTTTAATGAATCATGAGGTATTTGTGGGGCTAGTAATTTTTCGGGGTATTTTTGCTATAAATACCAATTGAACCCAAAATTTTTAAAGATTATTTTCATTTAAGCCCCAATCTCTCCTCCCTCTTCCCGCGTGCGATTTCCCGTCGCCCCCAGCTCCCGCCGCTTCAGGCGCTCGGCCGCCGCCGTCCGGGCCGCTCCGATCGGCGCGTCCGACCTACCCACCCGGCTTCGTCTCATCCAGGCGCTCCTTTCCCCTCCGTCAATTAATGAAGGTTTCGTCGCGTTTCTCGTTCGGATTTTGCAGGTAAGCGTCGATCCCCAATTCTAGGGTTCTTCGATTTTCGTTTGTTTTTGCTTCCGATTTCGTTGGGTTGGGTAGCCTCCCTTACCCCTTTTGCATCCCTCTCATGTTATTCCCTGCTTAATTGGTGATTTTGTTCGAAAATTTGGGGGTTTTTTGGCAGGGGTGTTAATTCGTGCAATGGATCGATATTGCATGTTTTAGGTGATTATGATGCTTGATTGAGATCGAATTGAGAAGCTATGGTTCGAAATTGAAGAATTGTTAGGGTTCGAATTTAAAGGCTTGTTTGGGTTCGATTTTAAGGGGGTTGAGTTCAAAAATTTGGGGGTTTTGTCAAGGATGTTGATTCTTGCTTGGATAGCTTAATTGACATTTTAGATGAATTATGGTATTTAATTGGGTTCGAAATTGTGAGATTAGGGTTCGATTTTTGTAGGGCATTCTTGAACATTTCGATATTGTCTCATTTATTTCCTTCCCTGCATGTACCCTGCCCCGGGTCTTTTAAGAGGATAATTGTCGTGTGTTGACAATATTTTGAGGGATATGGGTGTGCTTGAGCATAGGTTACATGTTCGTAAATAATTGTGATTTATTTATCGTGTTAGCACATCATTCCTCGGGGCATGGAACTCGAGCAAGGTTTGGCTCGGACTTCGGAGATTTAAGGTACGTGCGACGTACGAGCATTACTATATATATGTGAAATGCATAAGGTGTTTTTGATTGCATTGAATGTTTTGCGTATGGTTATACATATATGTTGATATGGCCAAGGAATGACCCAAATCTTGATATCGCAGCTTGTAGAGTGCGTGACACTTAGAGTAGATGACTCTTACATGATATAAAGGGTACTGGGTTTATATGACTATATTATGAGACATTTGAGATGTCTAGGTTTGTAGAATCATGTATTCTTCGTGAGACATTGAGATGTCTAGGTCGTAGAATCATGTATTCATTATGAGACATTTGAGATGTCTAGGTATAATGGAAAGCGAGATTATGAAATCAATATTTGATATGATATATCTATATTTGCATGTATATGAACTTGGAATCATTCATTTGATATTTGAGAATCAGGCATGCGATGTGTAAATCAATGTGTTGGTTTATGATTTATGAGGTTTGATTGAGTTTTGATGATTGTGAGAACAGGGACAGTACACGGAAATCCCGGATGAGGTTGCCATCCAGGGAGTATCATTTAAATTCATTAGCTTTACCTTTGTTGTAAATTATGAATTCATTATTATGATTATGGGATTTTGTGTATTGGTATGCTCACCCCGTTGGGGGCTGTCTCTGTTGGACAGTGTGGACAGGTACATCGATGGCTATGGAGCTGAGCTCGAGCTGTTGATTGGAGGTACTCCCAGGATGCGTGGGTTACCAGGCTTGATGGAGCACGGTATCGTTATTATAGAGTACCTATATATATCACCTGAGGATTTTTAGAGATTCATGATGCTCGCATGTGAGCACGATTTTACTTGTATATGGATTGTATATCTAAAGGCATGAGCCTTTCTCTCTTTCATTTGAGGTTGCATTGCAA
>CAJQUN010001463.1:0-64503 GCA_907163345.1 Haberlea rhodopensis
GCAACATCAGCTCTCGTACATAATGCCTACATTATGCTTCCCACAGATGCATAAGGTATTCGTGCCATCGTTTCAATCTCATCAGATGTCAGGTAGAAAAGAGAAAGAATGGATTTAATGAACAGTAGAATCAATGACTTATTGGGGTTTATGGAATTTAGCATCTCTAGTATCAATGAACTATCGAGTGTTCTGAATTGATATCTGATTTTTATTCGTAAATTTATATTTTTATAAATGGGTTGTCGATTTTGTTGCAAAAAATCAATTTCTGCTACTGATTTGGTTAAGCTTTCTGGAATTTAGCATCTCTACAATATTCAATTGTTTCGGTCAATATTTTTCCTTCATTTCAAACCATTTCAGCTTGGCCCCTGTTTACGGTGTTTCTGCCCTTTATGGGTGATGAATGAGGCCCGCAACTACGGCTATAGTTGAGTGGTAGGATGTCAACATATAGTACAACACAAAAGTACTTGGTTTGTATTCAAAAAATACATATTGCACATGTCAAAGATACTCAATTTGCGTTCAAAAATTACTCGTTATATGTTTTGAAAAGCAATTGTCTCAATTGAGCCAAACAAGAAATGACAATTCAAAAGTACTTGGTTCGTATTCAAAAGTACATATTGGACATTTCAAATATACTCAGTTTGCGTTCAAAAAGTACTCGAATGATAATTCAGTACTTGGTTTGTATTCCACTTGAAACTATTTACATTTCAAAGATATTCAGTTTGCGTTCAAAACGTGTATTGTTGCGTGTGTTAAAAAGCAATTGTCTCAATTGAGACAAAGAAGAAATGATAATTTCAAAGTACTTGGTTAGTATTCAAAATATACCTTAATTTACATATCTCATATATTCAGTTTATGTTCACAAGGTACTCATTGTGTGTGTTGAAAAATAATTTTCTCAATTCGGGCCAAAACAAGGAATGATAATTCAAAAGTACTTGGTTCGTATTCAAATAGTACATGTTTAACATTTCAAATATACTTAGTTTGCGTTCAGAAATACTCGTTGTGTGTGTTGAAAAGTAAATGTCTCAATTGGGGCCAAAAATGAAATGATAATTTCAAAGTACTTGGTTTGTATTCAAAATGTACTTATATTACATATTGTATATACTCAGTTTGTGTATACAAAGTACTCGTTGTATGTATTGAGAAGCAATTGTCTCATTGGGGCCAAACAATGAATGGTAATTAAGTACTTTGTTTGTATTCAAAATAAACCTATTTTACAGTTAAAAGATACTCAGTTTGCATTCAAAAAGTACTCGTTGTGTGTATAAAAGCAATTGCAACTCAAATGGGCTTGTTATCGTGTTTAACATATATTCACTTTATGTTCCAAAGTACTCATTTTGTGTACTGAAAAGCAGTAGTAGTCTCAGTCGGGGCCAAACAACGATGATTGTTGGAAAGTATTAAAATGTACTTATGTTATCTTTAACATATACTCACTATGTTGAAAATGTACTTGTTTTATGTGTTAAAAAAGAAGTAGTAGTCTCAGTTGAGGCCAAACATGGGGCGGTCGCCCGCCCACACGGGAAGATAATTTCATAGTACTTGGTTTGTATGGAAAAAGTACCAATTTTACACTTGACATATAATCGGCTTATATACTCTTTGTGTCTTTCAAAAAACAAGTCTCAATTTGTTGCCAAACAAGTTATGAAAATGTCATAATACTTGGTTTACATATAAAATGTACCTATTTTATGCTATAAATATACTCGTCTTATGTTTGAAAGGTACTCTTTGTGTGTTACGATAAGCAGGTCTCAATTCTTGCCAAAAAAAAAGGGATGAAAATTGCATTGTACTTGATTTACATGCAACATGTACCTATTTTATGCTATAAATATACTTGTATTATGTTTGAAAGGTACTCGTAAGGTGTGTTTAAAAAGCACGGTGGTCAAACCAGGAATGGTTAAGACAAATGTACTTGGTTTGTATGCAAAATATATATGCTGTACATTTGGCATATACTCGTGTTATGTTGAAAATGTACTCATTTGGTGTGTTTAAAAGCATGATGGTCTCAATTGGGCTAGTCAAGGGATGTTGACATCATTTCTTAGTAAAAAATGGTAATTGAATTGACAAGTTTACATTAGATGCTTGTCCACAATTTATTGGTCATCGAGTGTGTCTTGACGCTTTATAACTTCATTTGGCAACCATTATTGTTGTACGAATGTATATATTGACATCCTTTTTTGAGATATTCAATTGTGCGCTCCAACCATTATAAAAGACGTGGACAATTCAACATAAACATGTTCCTATAAGGTGGTGTGACACTTCTAAAATAGGGAAATTCTGTGATTCTTTCTGATACCCATTACAAATTCAAAACGTATTTGGTTCGCATTCAGAATATACCTTCTACCCCTGACATTACGAATTCAAAAAATATTTATGTTTAAAAAATATACCTCGGTTGGTCTGTTTAAAAGCAATTGGTGCTA
Organism: Haberlea rhodopensis; assembly: GCA_907163345.1. Lineage (NCBI taxonomy): Eukaryota > Viridiplantae > Streptophyta > Magnoliopsida > Lamiales > Gesneriaceae > Haberlea > Haberlea rhodopensis. The sequence continues at coordinate 2,490 of CAJQUN010001463.1, forward strand.
TCAAATGAATGTTAATAGAAATGTACTTGGTTTGTATGCAAATTGTACCTACTTTATGGATTATGTTCAAAAAGTACTCAATTGGTGTGTTTAAAAAACACTTGGTGGTATCAAATGAATATTAAGAGAATGGTACTTGGTTTGTATGCAAACTGTACCTACTTTATGTTCAAAACGTACTCAGATTATGTTCAAAAAGTACGGTCTGTTCAAAACCACTTGGTGGTATCAAATGAATATTAAGATAATGGTACTTGGTTTGTATGTATTCAAAGTGCACCTACTTTATGTTCAAAACGTACTCGGGTTATGTTCAAAAAGTACTCGGTTGGTGTGTTTAAAAGCACTTGGTATCAAATGAATGTTAAGATGTGGTACTTGGTTTGTATTCAAAATGTACATACTTTATGTTCAAAAAGTACTCACGTTATGTTCAAAAACTACTCGGTTGGTGTGTTTAAAAGCATTTGGTGTCAAATGAATGTTAAGAGGAAGATAATTGGTTTGTGTTCAAAATGTACCTACTTTGTGTTAAAAAGTACTCGGGTTATGTTCAAAAAGTACTCGGTTAGTGTGTTTAAAGCACTTGGTGGTTTCAAATGAAAGTTAAGAGAAATGTACTTAGTTTGTATTCAAAATGTACCTATTTTATGTTCAGAAAGTACTCGGGTTAGGTTTAAAAAGTACTCGGTTGATGTGTTTAAAAACACTTGGTCTCAAATGAATATTAAGAGAAAGGTACTTGGTTTGTATTAAGAAAGTACTCGGTTTATGTTCAAAATGTACTCGCATTATGTTTTAAAAACTATTCGGTCGGTTCATTGACTAAAACCATGTACATATCACAATTCATCTAAAATGATAAAATTTGGTTCATTCATCCGCTAAAATCATTGGTTCATTCATCCAACAAAAACTACATAATATTTAATAAACCATGAACATATCACTATTCGACTAAAGTCCAAAATTTGGTTCATTCATCCACTAAAATCATTTGATCCATTTATCCACCAAAAAGTACCTAATATTTAATAAACCAGTATACATAGGCAATGCACATTGTTTGGATAATTTCAAAATTGCATTCATACACTAAAATCATTGACGACCCAAGAGTCCATGCTCATGCCTCAAAATGGTTACAGCTAAATGATCCCTATATGCCTTCATCGAACACACGAGATGATCCTTCCACATTTCTGATATGTCAACAGTGAAGCATTCAGCGTATATACACAAACACACCACAATCGGATTTTTCTTCTTGTTTCTGCACAAGGATCTTCTGCATGGTGCTCCTAAAGCAGATGGGAGAGCAACAGACTACCGGACCAACCTCTTTTTTCTCTACAACTTTTGAAGAACGGCTTTTTATTATTTACAATACCAACATATAGCACAATTTAGTACCAAGAAAACATAACTCAAGTACACAATAATTGATCATCAAGTACTTTAAATAACTCCTAATCAAGTAATTTTCCAGCATTCATGCTCAAACCTTGCATAATTTGTTACGAAACCCAGAAGATACTAAAACAAGAAATAAATCAAAAATAAACCAGAAAACTGAGCCACGATAAAATTCCTCAACTACGCAAAATTAAATCTCATAAAATGTACACAAATAACAAGGGTTTCCACAACAAGATGGTGAAATATTACCTCTGCTAAGTCGATCAATGTCAAGGGTTTGGTGTTGTTTCTTCTGGGTAGACGATGGACGCTGGTGCTCAGCAAACTTCATAGTGGGAGGAAGTTTAAGTAGGATAGGAGGAAGGAATTTGAAGATGAAGGTTGTCGTGAATGGAGGAAGAAGGGGGGGGGGGGGGGGGGGGGGGGGGATTTTGAAAAATGGGAGAAAAAATATGATTAAAAGGGTATTCAATTACACAGATTATGGACTTGAAATAATTTTTTTTTTCAGATGGGAGTGTAGAATTTAGATAATATGATTAGGGACTGAACACAAAAATGAAAATTGATTTAGAAATTTTTGTGTAAGTGCCCCAAAATACAAATATATAAAGTAAATAATTTATTTGGAAAATTAAAAAAAAATGCGAAAACATAAAGATACAAAACAATAAATACCATAGATCTTATACCAATTTGGTAATTAGTTCAATCATACTAAAATCATGAATGAATAAATTCATACAATAAAATATAATTCAACATGTGTCGTTTAAGCTAATAATATAATAAATAAATAACATGAATCTACTTTCTATAGTGAGTTTTATTTAATAGGATAAGTTTGAGAACCATTAGGAATTACTTATATAAGTGGAATCGTAGCCGTGTATGTGATGACAAGTGAGGGGCGGCTCAACCACTAAGCCACTAAAACATTTATTTTAGACCCTCAATTTTAAGAAGGCCCTCAATTTCTAGCAATTGGGTTTATTAATTATAGAGTTTGGAATCTATAAAAAAAATTGCATCTTTATATTTAATTAATATTCGATATTAATAAGAAAATTATACTCGATCACATTATTTCCATTCTCTTTCACTCTCCATCTCTTATAATGAACTATTTTCAAAATACGATGATATATATTTTGTTTTTATTTGGTCTCGACGGATTAAAGGAATTGGATTGTTGGCAATGGAAATTAGACCCATATGGAAAGTATTCTGTCAAAGGTGCCTATGATTTTATCAAGAATCAGCAACCAGTATTACTCCTGGCAGCTTTAATCTCAACTAAGTTTGGCGCAAGGCGACCACAAGCAATGTGTCGGCATTCAGTTGGAGAATCCTTCAAAACAAAATCCCAACAAAAGATACCCTTCTTAGTAGAGGCATAATATCGGACCAACAAGATGTAAAAGTGCAGAACATCTGTTCTTCGCATGTGATTTGCACACAAAGTTTGGACAGAATGCTACAGTTGGATTGGCTATTCCATAACAATGCAAAAGGAACCACAGAAGCACTTTGAACAGCATTTGGGTCTAATTCCATTGAAGAAGAAGAAGAAAGGAGTGGGCCGTTGCATTATTTGGTTTTCAAGAAACAAATTAACTTTCCAGAATGAAATGACAAATGCAGACAAATTGGTTGAGACAATCAAGGTCAGGTTATGGTCTTGGACTTGTACCTTATGCTCTAAATGATTGGTTTTTTGAACAAAGAATTTGTTTGGGTTTAGCTAGTTAATGGCGGATATGATTATTGTTTTTTTTTGTTAAACTCTTATTTTGTAATAAAGAGTTACCCTTGTACCAGAATTTTTGCCATATAAGCGATGAAAGAAGTGTAGAATCGAACATTTACCACTTTATCAAAAGCTATAGCTACTTCTCACTTTACCAAAGTTAGAGATAATTATAGTTAAGTGTAAAATCGAGCACTTACCACTTTATCAAAAGCTATAGCTACTTTTCATTTTATCATAAGTTATAACTAATTACTACTATTTTTTAATTATTGGCATATAAAACTCGGCCAATATAATTTGAATTTTGTACAATTTGATTCATTCAATCGGCAAACTTGTGTACTCACCCACACACATAAGAGACAAATACGGTTTATAAAAAAAATTAATTAATTAATTAATAAAGCAATGAGTTATTTGTCAAATTTATATTTGAAGCTTTCTACTGGGATAACGTACATCCAATACTAGAAAATTGCATGCACATATATAGATATATAGATAATGGAATATACAATCGGGTGATCATCTCTCACTAATTAATGCATCCATCTTCCCATTTTCATGGATATGATTTTCCTTCTCTTATTGTTCCGATGCTTGACTGCGATTCTGAGTTTCCTCTTGGCATTTCGTTCCGGATTGACCACAGCCATGATCTTCTGGTCTTGTTTCCTCTTATCCCTCTTTCCTTTGAGATTTTTCCTTATCAGGTTGTCAACTTGAATGAAATTGTTTCCCATGATGACTCTAATGCTTTCGCGAACCTCGTGAGCGAACTGTCTCATATCATCTGGCATGATAAAGGACAAGTCAGCCAACACATATCAAAAGGTAGAAAGTAACTAAATAAAGAGGACACTGGTACTAGAACGACTCCAATAACAAAATTGATACAACATAAATCCCTCTAAGCAGTCATCAATCATTTAGAGGTATTCTATTATCAATTGTCGGAGATTATAAGCTGGAAAGTCTCCATAAGTATATTTAGAAATTGGCGGTGTTTATAGGCTGGTGAAAAAGTTCTAGGCAGTATTCACCTCATACTAGAAGAGTTTTAAGATAAGAGGTTTCCTATTAGGAGAAAACCAACAGGGAAATTATTAGGATGCACTAATACATACTGAATCTTTGATACAAATAAGATATCCACCGAGTGTCCAATTTGGTAATTCCTAAAATTCATGTGTAACAAATTAAAATATTAGAAGAGATGGTACAAGTTGGTGTTTTAGCCTTTTGGTATCATCTTAAACTCCAACCAACTGTGTGGTCTAATTCTTTTGCCAGGAATCTCTCCAGAAGAAGAAATATGGGAGTAACTGCAGTTACCTGAAACAATTTTTCCAGTATACCCTTCACAAACTTTGTATAAAGGCAACAGCATTTGATAGGCATAACTGGAGGAATCATCATCGGCAATAAGTGAATCACTGTCATGGTAACCAAGAAGTTCTGGGGAGATTGATTTGAAACAGTTGAAGACGATTTTCATCTGCAACAAATGTTATATATGCGATCCAGTTAAGCTTGTAAAAGATTAAACAAATATAGAATAATAAAAATTTGATTTTACTTGGAACGAGAAAATTTGTTGTTAGATACCCAAGAGAGGTATAAAAGTGGAATCCCGTTGAAATTATTTGCATGGTTTAGAATGTACTATTTATGGTTGTGTTCTGTCAGTCATACCTGAGTAGCCTCCATTTGAAATGAAATTTTTCCTAGTTTCTGAAGCAAATAGGAAATAAATGGATGCTGATTTTGATCACGGTGAACATAGACATCAGAAGTCAAATAAGAAAGCATCCTCCTTCCTTTTATAGGATCAAGGATGGCAAAAGCTTTGTGAAACTGCTCTTTGGCGGAATATTCCAGGCTGGACCAGAACTTAGGGGCTTTCATGCATGCATTCTTTCCCAAAATGGAGTGGAGCCGACAAATTGAAAACACAAGGTTTTGCAAGTTAGTGGTGCAAGCTGCATCATCAGCCAACGGAGCCATCAGTTGGGAACAGAAAGATGCAGCTACAAGGAAAAGTCTGCTTGGTTTCATCAGAAAGAACATTTCCATTGGCATTTCACGGTTTTTTAGGCGTGCATCAATTACTGCAAAGTACAAAGACAAAATCCTGCTCGATATGTTGCGTAACCACAAATGAGGATGCAACAGGAACTGACAGATGATTTCCCACATATCCTGTCAGAAACCAGTAAAATGTAATCAGCAAAACTAGATTTAGGAAAGGTTAACTTCTTTGTAAAACGAAATGTCATGTCAAGAAAATTTGTCCTTTTATATCTGTACAAGTGTGTGAATCTTCAAATGCATGACCCAATTTTTCACTCCCAACATATAAAAAAAATATAACATGGCTATCAGGTGAAACACAACACATGCCCCTTCCAAAATGAAAATCGGCGTGTCAAATTCACCTTCGGAATGCATTAAAATTGCTTTTGAGTATGAATGATAACCTTCAGCTCTATCCACAGACATGACTCAAATTTAGGGATTGATTCAAGGAACAAATAGCACAACATTATAATATGAAATGTACCTCAAGATCCTTAACAAAGTACAAGTGATGGAATTGATGAAGGATCTTCTCAAATAAAACCAATGAATAATACGCCTCTTTCCAAAAGGGAGCAACTGGCTCATCTGACATGTTATGTTCTCCATGTGCAAGAGAGCTGAGTGCAGACTGCAAAATTCTTCTCGATACAGGAAGTACATGACCGAGGTTTTTCTTGAAACCTTCTCCAATTACTTCCACCAGCAAACCCAGAACCTGTTTTAGAAATAGAGAAGTTGATCATCACAAGCAAAAATAACATACAGGGTAAAACACATACAAATTGTGACTTCAATTTTTCCAAGCTTCTAGCTAAAACAGGTGAAATTACAATCAAAATAAAATCTCATATCAACCTCGTTACTAACAATAAAAAGAATCATTCTGGACTTCTTAACGACCGGCTCAGAGTATTAAGCTGACCAATCAAGGCAAAACCCATAACAAGTAAAGCTGGATTTAAAATAGTCATAATTGTGATGTCAACTGAACAAGCAACACATAAAAAATGGGTCCGGGCCGAGAATAACTGACCCAATGAGGACCAGACCAATTCACTGCGTTTCGCTTCCTGGGAGAGAGAAACTTTCCCTGCTAGGTCAGTATAGATTACAGGGTTTCTACTAAAAACTAGGGTTCCAACATGATAAACCAGTTTTTTATATATAAAATACCCAATTAAGTAATTAACCAATGCCGATTTGCCTTGCGGTCTACCAACACCTAACTAAAATCAACTCATTTTTCAAATTATTAATTTCTCAACACAAGCCATCCCCTAATCCCTGTGTTTTCCCCCTCTATCGTTTCAGCCTCTTCCCCCAACTCCGACCACCGCCTTTGTCAAGAACTCCCGTTTGTATCCAACTACTGCTTTCAATCGCAGGCCCGATAATATGTCTGTTTCCTATCTATTTGTTTCGTTATTTCTGTTCTTCTTCGTTTCCGGTGACTCTTTTTTAGTGATTTGATCAATCGTATGTCTTTTATTATGAAATGGGTAAATGAAAACCATTAATGTGAAATAGTTTTGCTAATGTTTTATTTATTAATGAATTCCATATTGTTCTGTAAAATCAAGGACTTCGTTTTACATAAATGTGAAGTTTCTTTTCTGAATTTTATGACGGTTTTAGTCAGAGATGACTTTGCTTCATTCCAGGAAAAACAAAAGAAATATTAATTCCCCAGCTAACCGGATCCTGAGCGAGGTTTCCCAAGACTGTTAATTGATGCATATATGGGACGGGTTTTACAAGTCCGGGCCTACATGGCCAGTCCGAAATTTGAGTCCTTTCCAATCCGCCCAGCCCATTTATATAAATATGTAATCACTCATGTATAAAATAGACTATGTTTCGAAAACTACCATAATGTGCAACAATAATGAACTAATTACTTGCAGCAGAAAAGTCAACAATCCAAAATCCTCTAATGTGGCTTGAAGTGCAGAAACTCTTACAGAAACCAAATATAAGTTAACGCACTGGATATGATAACTTGAGCATTTCAGTCCAGAATACGGAATAGATACCGTGAATCATGTAATTGAGGAGAGGAAGCATCAGATATTATGTGTACTATCTTTCAATTCACGTAATGCAGAAATATTTACATACAATACACATTAAGCACAAAAGGTTGAATTCTAATCCGATTTCCAGTAGTTACCATTATCACAAAACACGTATGAGTGGCATCCAACTAAAGAGATGAATTTCAGAGCAAAGAAGAGTTCTAGCTATGCGCAACAGAAAAACACAGGATTGTCCATTACTATGACCATGCATGACAATACTTGAAGAAGAAGACAACACCACCATCAACAGATGAAGATGGGAGTTATCAGGAGAGTAACTAATAAAGATTGCTCTCTTACTCCTGACCATATAAAATGGGAACACAAAATGAGGCAGTCATAGGTTTCATTTATAAAAGAAAATTAATTGAAAATATTATTTTACATAGAAAGCACATCAAAACAATAACTGCTTAATCTTACCTGTGCTGCTGCACTCCATAGATTCTGTTTACCACCAAGGTACCAAGACAGACTGTAGTCAAGAATGGAGCCAAGTGAATGTGCACTCACATGCTCAATAAGACATTTTATCGCTGCAGCAGTCATGGAACGAACTTTGCTATCTTCATCATTGGCCAATGAAAGAACTAAATGCACAAAAAATGTTTGAGATTGTTCATCTACTATCTTCCGAGGAAATTTCTTTATGATAGCGTGGAGCATCTCTAGGATAGCTTCTCTTCCATTAGAATGTTCATAACTGAAGAAATATAAATCACACACAATGAAGGGGCAATAAACACACACATACACACACACCAAAAAAAATACTGCTAGTCACTTGATTTTCACCTCAGATTCGCAAGTAAGAAATCAAGATGTTGTTGCAAGCGCTTTGCAGAAATATGGTAGCCAAGCAAAAATTGAAGTAAAATCTGACCACATTTTTTACGAATATGTTCCTGTTGGCTTTGTACCATCAATTCTGCAACAATCTGGACAGTATCATATATCTCAGGAACGACGAGTTTTCGGTGTACAATAGCCTTCAACAATGAAAGGGCAACAAATGTGGGATTCTTTGCTAGATCAACAAACAAGGGAAATTGAATCAGCATATGTAACTGACCAGCTGACAAAGTAACTCTAGTGCTTCGCAGAAGTGCTGTCAACAACTTAATGCATGAGTCAGACAATGGACTGCTAGCATTTACAGAACCTTGTACAATAACCAACAATAAATTCTTTATTTTGTCGGCATGGGATTGAATGGATGGCAAAGGTAACCTCAATAGCGGAGACAAGCACCTAACTGCAGTAGTTGTAACGTTTGCATGTTTCGAACTCAAACATCTACCCAATAAACCGACGAAAGGGTCTAATAGAGACAGTAATTTTCCATCCTCTTTGTTAAGCTTCAAGTTCTTCAAGTAACTCTGCAGTAAACCAAGAGCGAATGCAGATATCAAATGAGAATGACGTCGATCAACACTTACTAATCTGTCAGAATTATATGCTCGGACGCCATCATCATCTTTGTCTACTTTATTATTTTCATGTTCATCACCTTCGTCCTTGATACAGTCATCAATAAGGCCATACGTAAATATAAAAAAATCAGTCTGATCAACAGATGGATTGCATTCGATACCAGCAGCAATATTGATTAATATGTTCTCCAACTTAAATTTAACTTTCTGAGTAAGCAGCCCATGAAGATGAACAGTAAAAGGTGAAAGAAGTTTCGATGCATGAGTCTTGAAGGTGATACTTTGGGCAACCAATTTGAGAGTTTCATAAGACTTTTGCTTTCTCGTCTCTTTCATTTTGGAAGCAATCTTTTCCACATCCTTCTCCTCCGAAACACCCCCAAGTATATCATTTTCTATGATAGAAAGAAGATCTTCCAAACAATAATCCAACTTTCCGCAAATTGGATTCATAAGAAACTTTGAGAACATGAAATTCAGAGTATATCCTAGAACATGCATTTCATATCCTCTCTTCAATGTGCCTCTCAAGACTTTGATAATAAATTGCAAGTATCCCAATCCTAGTTCCTTTAAGCAAGCAGCCAATGCAGATCTAGCTTCATCACGGACACTTTCCAGACGATTTTTCAGAAAGTTGGCAATGCGATGAATGATACTCGGAAGTTGCAACTCCATGGTTTCTCCAGGAAGCAATTTTAGAAGTTTTAGTGCAACTAGGCTGATGGTGACATTGAATTTATCCGATTCAGAGGTTAACAACTTTTGAATCTTCGGAAGTAAATTCATATGCAAAGACATCTGTATGACTGTAAGTTGAGTAGAGCCTAAACATTTTCTCAACATAAATGAAGAAGTCATCTTGATGGCATGAGGATCAGGAGTATCACAATTAGCAACTTTAGATTCGTGGCCCCGAGGCATCTCTGAAAAATGGAAGTGGTCAAGGATAGAGCTGACTAGGCGCAACAAAGGATTTTGCTTGTCTGGTTTTAGCTTTATATACCGGAAGCATCTGATTAGCAACGCATAATATTGATTCCACTTCATGGAACTGGAAACTGACGCAAGCGCATCCAAACAGGCACTTCTGATATGCTCATCCTTTCCACCTTGCAAATTTAACAATATGCCAAAAAAGAGCGGAACCAACACTTTATTGGTGATCACCTGAAACCCGTAACAACATTGCAAGAGATAAGCGACGAACCAAAAAGAATATTTTTGCAATTCCAGAAAGACCGAAGAGATTACCTCTGACAGATTTCCTGATAAGAAAATGTTTCTAAAACGAGACAAAGCCTTGGCTCTCCTGTGTTTCTACATGAAACATAAAATTCACAAGACGTGGAACATGTACTGTTTAGTTTATTGATTTATTCAATATGAACATCTAAACGAAAACTAAAAAAGAAGGTTTACCTGTAAGTGAACTATGTTATTGAAGAAATCTTGTTCTGCGTCATCACTGCACAAAGCCCTATATGAATCCAGGCTTGCAACCTTGGGCAGTTTCAACACCATTTCTCGAAGTAAATCAATCCATACCTAACCATACCATTAATTGATAAGCACGAATTTAATGATTATTACGACATCTAACGTCCAGTGGAACATTCACAAGTCACAACATCACAGTAAAAATTGAAACTTCAATAGGAAGAAAAAAAGAAAGCAAAAATAGAAAAATAAACACAAAAATGCCCCACAAGAAGTCCCAATTTGGAATATATCTACAACTAGATTTGACCATTCCATTTACTTTCAGTCTCAAGAGACAGAAAGGGCACTCAAGTGAGACAGTAAATACCAGTCAAACGCACATTCCAAAATTTCCAAACACTTTAATACAGGAAATACAGCACCACCTTTGCAATATCCAAGTTGAGACAAATATTTCGAAAAATAGAATTGAGGCATGCCACTGATATGTCAAACACGTAACATGAATCCAAGTATAAGTAACCATCAAAAGTATGAACTATTATCATATCTCCAGGGGAGGATTTCTTTTGTGAAATGTCTCCATATTATCTATCTGCAGATGCATGGAATTTATGCATCCATTTAACACTAAAAGCAATTATTTAAAAAGCATACAGCTTCTTCTTTCTAAGATGTTGCTATAGAGAGAATAATTGCTATTAGCTCATTTTCCACATCCATTTCTCAAGAATTGGATAGTGATAAGGAAGACTACACACGTGCACATAAATAATACACACATAAAGTACAGACGCATAGAAGCACATGCGTTTTGAAAGAGAGATATTAAATGATAAAATAGAAAACTGCAGTTAACTATTTAATACCTTTTGAGCAGCACCCTCCTTGCCCATTGCATTCCCCATGTGCTTCAAGAGGAAATTGTTTGTTAAGTGCTGAATACCAGCTACAGACCACACTTCATTGGAATTTAATGACCCATTAAGGATCTTGCCACAAAATTCGATGAAGTTGAGCAATAATCTGAATGCACTTTGCCTTAAGATCAATTCTTCAGAGGACATGTCTTTTATAGAGTGTGCTATGATTACCAATGCATGCTCCTCTTGAATGGTGTAAAAGAACTCCACAGTAACCTTATCATAAGCACATATCACTTTTTCGTAGTCAAGACCATCAATATCCATTTCAGAGGATGCATTCAGTTCGCGGAGAATTCTTGCCTGAAGTTAAAAAAATACGGATTATTCTCATATTTCCTAAAATCCCAAACCATATTTCCTAGAATCCCGAGCTCATGAACCAAACTATACTTTTATATTTTAATACTACTCGCATGTTTAAGACAAGAGAATATATCTTCAAAATCTTGAGACCTACACGTGCAAATTAGTTCGGCAGTAGATAATTAAAGACACCCAAAATCAATTTAATGAAATATATGGGAGTCTTCGTGCATCAGATATTTAATGGTGGCTCCTAATTAAAGTTCAAGCTCATGAGAGGTGGCCCAAACCCAAAATAACACTTTTATGTTTTAGCACTTATACTCTCTTCATCAAAAATAAACCAGTAGATTTTTTTATAGAAAAACTTCAAAGGGTTCACATTACCAGAGTAATCACAGAAGAATCTCTCACAGCAATAGCATCAAGAACATCACAAATAGCCGTTCGGACAACCAGCCCATCTGAAATAAGCAGCGGGGTAATTGAATGTAGAATGTTTTTACTACTTCCATTCTCCATCACTTTTACCACTTGTTGAACAATTTGCAGTACATCTACGCAAGTATCTACAAGAACAGCTTTTTCTTGTGATAAATGAAAAAATTGTTGAACATTAATAATAAAAATTATCAAGGGGGTCTAACCAAAATCCTGATGTCTCTTGGTCAGAAGAGGCAGCAAGATATCCAGGAATGTTTCAGCAGCTGAAGGTTCCTTTACATATTTTGATATCAAACTGAAAATGGTAAATTCCCTCTTGCCGAGGAACTGGGCCAACTTCCTGTACAAATATATGGAATAACAACAGAAGGGATATATTAAGTTTCCTGGTAACAGAGAACGAAGTCAGATATTCAAGAAGATATCTTCTCTTGACAAAGACCTATTAGGGATTAGAACCAAACAAGAGCACATTTAAACTTAAAAATACCTCAAGAATGGTGAAAATTTTAGCAATACCTAAAACAGAAGACATATAACAAGCTGAAACCTGGGGAAATAAAGAAATCAAGAAACTGATTCCAAGAAAGCTAGCATCATATTGTCGAATCACATTTTTCTTCATCAACAATCAACCACCAGTATATAATCCATTTAACAGGGATGGAAGAAAGATATAAATAAATTGTTTCTACTTTTCTCTTTTGAGTAAAATCAATGTTAGCTTCAGGAATCTGGAGAAAAAATAGGTTATTGAATTTTTCATACTAATTAGATATCAAATAAGTAATTGTTTGAATAATCTAATTGAAGAAGCGACTAAGACTGATAATTTTACGCGTTGTGAATTTATTAAGTTCTTAGGAAAAAAAATTGACTAAATTTATATAAACCGCTTGTGTTTATATTATTTAGATTCATTACTCACAAGTTTTGGATATTATCATGATTTTAATTTTGATTGCGCATAAATAATTAATTAACAGCACCTGCATCTGTCAGCTCGAGGCCAAAGAAAACTCTTCCGAGGTTGTCAAATATTGCATTTATGCTTGTTAGACTTTTACCGAACATACGATTTTAAAAACATATATAATTTAGAATCACTATAAAAACTATGATTAGCGCAATGATGCAGCAGGCAGGTAAAGCAAGGAAAGAGTAATTTCAGCTAAATAAAAGCTGCTGATAAACTGGAGTATAAATCATACTCCCAATTCTCTTCTCAGTTATCAATGTGGCCCTGGATACATACTGGAACCAAATTGGGATAGGCTTGTCGACAAAGCCATGTAGAATGTTTTAACAACTAATGCTAAAATGCAACATTTGCCTTCGTTATGAAGACATGTATTACATAGTATATAAAAAAAAATCAAATGATATGAGCATTTCCAAGACTTTGTCCATCACTTCAACTCAAATAGGCCACCATAATATGAAGTTAAAACATCTTAGATAGCAACCAAGCATTCGAGGAAAACAAGTTTAGCAACATAAAAGAAACACCTATTAATCGTTGCATATTAATCAAACAAGTCAAAGCATTTTTACTATGGAGATAAATAAAGCTTGACTAGCGGATATTGTCAGTATGAAAAAGAAACAAAAAGAGAAGTGATACCTCTTGGTGATGTTTTCATTTGTGTAAAAGCTCCGCAGGCTTTGTATAAGAAGATCAATGTGTGGAAGCAATATTGTTTTGGCACTATTGTCTTCCCTATCCAGTACACTATCAAGCTCCAACAAGTTCATAGTAAAGTTGAAAACACAAGACAAAATTGTTTCGGAAGCTGAAGGGAGAGTAAGCATAGAAAAAATATCTGGTACAAGATTCCCGTCCTTGTGTAACAGGGGCACAAGTTTTTTGCTTTTACTCATAGAAAGAAAGCAATAAAAGAGTGAACTTGGCTTCTTGCTACTGGCCCCTTCTTGCGCAAAATTGGCAGTTAAGGGTTTAACTGATGTCAAGAACAGGTCCCAAAAGGCACACCCAAAATCGTGATCCTCATATTTGCTAAGAAAAAGATAAATGATTTTCAGGCATAAGGATCTCAAGTCCTTTAAATGCTTTACAGCTGTCCTGGCCTGCAAATAAATAAAACTACTGATCAGAATTATCTAAACGCAGTTGTGCCACATAGGTAGCAAAACTACGAGGTCTCCATGAAACAGTAAAGGCTGTGAAGATAAAATGTAGTTCAAATACCTCAAAATAAACATGATTATGTGGGGATGAACGTAGAATTGAAAGCATTTGAGGATGTTACAAAAATGTGGAACAAATCATCTTAAAGCTAAAATGATTTAAAAGACAGCTACACCACAACCAACACCATAATTTTCTCGCATACGACAAAAGAAATGCTGCCCGGTTCATGTTAATCATAAGCGATATAAATTTGAATCTTACTTTAATATCTCACTTATATTGACATGCTCAAACAGATTACACATCCTTCAAAAACATATGCCAATAGAAGAATTGAGTACCAACTCACTGATGAGCACTCATTTACTATTGAAAACTCCAAAAGGAGTGTTATTTCTTCAGCCACTCGATTAAACTGTGTCAGCATCCTTCAAATGATTTTACAAAACAGTTTATGTCTATATGAGTGTTCCAAAATTATATCACATTGCAATGAACAGATGGACGCTAGTACATGGAGACATTTTGCATGAGCAACGGCATGGCCTAATAAGCATTCCGTTGGGACGGACTAGTGGTTACATTATAATGGTGCATGCAAAACCTGGTCGGCATATATAATAGTTTGCAGCACAGTATAGCATTTATTTTTCTCCACTAAATTAGATTGTATAAAAATATTTCCCCACAGGCTATGAGTCCATATCAACAAGGAAGAATGAGAAATTCTGAGGGCCACAGAATGTTATATACAAGCAACAGTTTTAAATCAAAAAATAATCGACCAAGAAAAACAATTTCAGAAAAATCTCAATGTTACCATGATTCTACCCTCCACTTCAATGTTCTCAGCTGCATCTGCTTCAAAGATAGAACTGTTACGTACAGAAAACGATCCACTACTTTTTATAGGACCCAGAGTTGATGTGCAGCTCGATAGCATCCGGACAACACAGTAGGCAAGTAGATCGAGAAAAGGATTAAGGTGTGGCTCATCAAAAACTTCCAAAATTTCTTCAACAACATGCAGAAAACCAATTTTTTTCTTCCAGGACAGAGCATCTATAGAGTCCATTGTGAAATGCTTCATGACATCAGATGTATCAAACTCATCCCATGGACTTCCAGACCAACTCCAGAAACTTTTGTGGGTTTCGTATTCCCCTTGATGAATAGAAAGTAGGGGCTTGATTAACAGCCAGAAGAAAAGAGGAAGTTCCTCGACATCAAGCTGAGCTAAGAACCCAAGAACACCCCTTCGATGACTTAAACCACTCTGAGAAGGTACAGCCGTACAGGCATCTCATCAATTTTCCGAACAGACTTTAAAACAATATAGAACTTGCATCTCAAAAGTATCCACTGAAAAAATGATAAAATAAATAAAGAGTACCTTCTGGCAAGCAAGCATTTTCAAGTTTCTAACTTTTGGTATTAGTATTCGTATGACAATAGGTACAACAAAAGCTCTGTGCTGCATATTAATGCCACTAACTGATTTGCTGGATAAGCTCCATCTTGTAAGCTCTTCCCTCAGATATTTTGCATTGATCAGATTTTTCAGATTCTGACTATAGGGAAGTAAGAAATCATCTTTCCATATCAACAGACAATCAAGAACTTTCATCTGAATGTCAGCATCTTTTTCTTCGAGAAGCCTGTATTCCAACACCCAAAATATATAATTGACAAAAAAAGGATGAAGAAAAAAAGACTGAAACAAATGAGAAAACTTAAATGTTCGACTTTACATCACAACAAAAGTTTGGAGACGAAACTACAAAAATATCACTGAATTTTAACAAAGTAAAACATCATTCTCACTAACCTATATTGAAGAACATCCTTTAAAAAATTACTTTGATAAAAAGCTTTCGGATTTCGTAGCAATCTGAACAAGCTTAACCACTCTTGAAGAACCCCCTTCCATTCTTTCCCTTTCCGATCCATTGCATAAAATTCAACCCTGCTAATACAAAGCGTGCATGTTCAAATAAAGAGTACAACAATACTCCTTAATCACTTCTCACAGGTAGGAATATAAAACTTTATTCAAGACAACTAGAGATTATCACCTTGTGAGCTCATCAACATTGTAGCCCAAAAACTTCAGAAACAAGTTTACTATTGGCCTACTATCAGATTCTACAGCAGACGGAACTTTATGTAAAGATTGAATCAAGAGGGACAAAACTGTAGCATATGGAGTACTATCAAACAGGGTAGAAATATTAGATTTGAAGCATCCAACCAAACCTGCATGATCAACACAAGGCCGTGAATCATATTTCAAAATTGAAATACATAAGCAATATTAAATATAACAGGTAGGTAAATTACATCTTCGGGTACCAAAAACTATTAAATAATTAAATATTATGTTCGGCAGGAAAAATATTAGAGGAGAATACAAAGAAACATGTGCTCCATAAGAAAACAGAAATATAGCAGGACTATCAGAAAATAAGATCAATAATCCAAAAGGCCATACCACTATCCTTGTTGCAATCATCATTGTCTCCACCACATTGATCACGAGATGTTAGAAAAACAGACTGGCAATGATCAAGATACATAACATATTTGTCCCACAGCATCCAAAAATACTGGCCAAGTAGAACGGCAAGACATTCTGATGCTGGATTCCATACATAGCTAAATCGGTTATAAAATATTCCAACAATTCCACTTAAAACAGCAGGCAAATACTGTTCAGGAACACTCCGAGCACTTAGACTAAACTGTATTTTTGATAACAGTAAAATGACTTTACGGCTTGTGGCAATTGAGAGGGGTGTCGCTTCAATTGATCTGAGAAGTCTGAGAACCTAGGGTTCAGAAAGAACAAAGATGAACTTTCATGAATGAACACGTGAAATTAAGTAAAAGGCACAAAAAATACCCAACTTACATCAATACGTGGGTCCTTTACATGACAAGCCACGGAATCATCTCTTCTTCTTTTCTTGACAGCAGGAAACTCTTCTGCAGTAAGGTCATCATGTAAAGGTTCAAAATGGCACAATAGTCGCAGGGTAGAAAGGCGAATCTCTTTATTGGCATGGCAGAGATTTTCAGCAAATAGGTCCAACGCATCTATCCCCTTCTCAGATATACATTCTGGAAGATAATATTCGAATTTTCCATCTTCTCGACTCCCAGACCTTCACAACATATTTTCTAAGCTCAAGGGAATAATCATGCATTTAACAAAAGAGGAACTCACTAGAAGGTTTTCTAATGACAGAAAATGTTGAAACAACTTACCCCGAGACCGAATCAAAAGTATCAGCTACTACAGATAAAATTTGCGGCGATAACTTGTGTCTTTTGGCAAGATCAAAAAATCTAGTCAGAGAAGCCTCACCATGGGCAATATTCCTACTACATGCTAAGTTATGATAGGCTCGCAAAGCAGCACCAATCAGAGTGTGCCAAGTGGCTTCCTGAATGCCTGTAAAGTCTTGAAAATGGAACAAATAAATTTGATTGCCATAAGAAGTATATTGGAACTAATATAACCTAATAAGAGAGCAGAGGTAAGCTTTAGCAAAAAAAATGTCAGTCTTATATATAAACCATCAGCTATTCGACAGATCTGATTCAATAAAACATTTTATTATGCTAAGACACACACAGATATCAAGGCGCAAGCTTAACAAGAAGTGTTTAAGATGGACGCGATTGAGATTCTTTAGTAAATACAAAGTCTAAGTTGCAGGACATCCTTTTTTAGTATCGGAATATCTTACTAGATTCAGCCATCAAAAGCCCATCCAACGAATTTATCAAGTCCATCAGTATGGATAAACTCGCTTGTGCATCTGCTAAATAACTATAGCACCGAATAACGCCCCACAGAACTGCCAAATTGCTTTGTTGAATTGGAATGGAAATTGCATTCCCTTTTACAGCTTCACTGATGTTTCCAATCCAGTAATTAAGAGTCTCTTCAAAAAAAACGTGCATTCTTGATACAGTTTCCATGGAGTTTCTTGGTAGGAAGTTAGAGCTCTCGCCCTCCAGTTTCTCACAGAAAATTACCATTGAATAAACAACTTCTTCCTCGAATATTTCTATCAAATTATTGAATGAGCTGAAAGCAATCAAGGAAAAATAATTTAAAAACTGAAGAAAAGATGGTGAGGAATTTCAGATATCAAAGGCAGATAACTAATGATAAATAGCTGGTTACCTGACAATATTTGTACCAAAGACATGAAAAATGGAAGGATCATTGAGGAGATTATTGAGAAAATTCAATAAACTGCAACACCAAAGAAAAAACGTGAGACAAACAAAGACAAGCTGAGGAGACTCGACAGTCAACGTTTTTCATGATTGCATTGACAATCAATGTTTTTTCATGAATGCAATGACAAATTCAACTGAAAGTAACACCTTCGGCTCCTTAAATTAAATATTGGCTTCCACTGTGAAGCAACAGCAGACAAAGCTGACATGGTTCTAGACTTGGAGAGACCATTGAGAATGCACAGCATTAGATTCAGGACTTGATTAATGACATCTGACTGTTGGTCCACGGTATCCATGGTAAGATAATGCATGATAACTTTCTCCAAAAGCAGATCAACAAGTTGAATTATAGGATTGTAATCTGCATAACGTAACAAACTGTCAAAGATCAAGGCGACTAAAGACAATGAGATATCAACCAGAAAATATCATTTTTCACGCACCAGAAATTTTTCCAAGATTGTCGCTTTGCACCATAGAAATAAGAAGGGTCAACAGGCAGCTAAGGTAAGGTGAGTTTCCAGTTGTTGCACAATCAGTTATTTTTCCGAATAAGCATTTCCACACAATAGTCAATTCCACTGGATTTAACTCCGCATACAGTCTCTGAAAGGACAGACAAAGAACTTCGACCGCAATAATAGAGCCTGGATATGTGGAGATATACCAACATACGAAAACATAAGAGAATGAGAGTACAGGCCTATATGATATCATGCAGATATTAGAACAATAACCAAAAGTTCGAGTTGGAGAAATTGTGTATAAAAAAAAGAACTAAGACAGTCAGTCATACACTATAACTTCAAAGATTATGCTACTTCTACACCAAAGTACTTCAGAAGTTTGCAGGGTTAAATTCATATTTTCTTCCTCTGCTTCAAAATATCAACAGGTTAAGTGAAACAAGAAACAAATTTCTGAACTAAGAAACAATTTATTGCAGTAAATACAGCTATTTCACCAAGTGATCAATGCAAGCCTTTTACAAATTTTACCTATGACTTATATATTGATGTGATGTAGAAGATATCTTTCGCATTTGATACGTTTCTATTTTCCACTCAAAAAATACAATACTACAAGTCTCGAAAGTCTCCAAATCCAGATGCATTTATCTTTAACAAAAGCTAATCATAAAATGAACACAGGTAAGAGGTCTATTGTAGAGATCTAATTGTTTCCAGATTGTCCATCATTTCAAAGATGATAGAAAACAACATTCCATGCTTTTTCAGTATCTACTTGATATGAAGTAAGGAGATTGAGTTTTCCTTAAGAGTTTTGTTTCAGAAAAGACAGCATGTTGAATAATTAGTGTATTCCCAGTGCATAAACAAAAAAGAAGGCATGACTATAAGTTAAAAGGATTAAGACAGGTATCACCTGAAGGAGGAACCAAAAAAAGGATGGCGAGCAACAACAATATAAACTCGAGCATGAGATATACGATCATACCTTCTTCCCTTGGATCACAAATTTGAAGAAAGAAGTCATCCACCAGCAGTGGCAATATTATTTCTGCCCTTGAATGCAATCTTGATGAGGTTATTCTCATAACATGCGATAGTAAGGCACCGACACCAGATTTTCTTGCTTCGGATGGTTCCTCAATAATTTCAGCCATAACTTTACTAATATCTGTCCATATTTGAAGCCAAATATTGTTTTTTCAGGTCAAATGTATCCTAACCAAGCTAAAAAAAAGGACTAAATTGACACATTCATGAACCTTCGAAAAAATAAAGAGAACTGTTCATCCTTATATCAAAATGAATAACATGCATATACCCACACTCTAGCATAATACACCGAAGTTTACGACAACCTTTCTTGAAAAGTTATATGTAGGGGAAACAGATTCCAAGAATCAATACAGATTACATCCACATGACATGGGACAAGATTTCCCACTAACTATGGATAGAGATTACCTTCATGTACAAGAATTATTTACCTACGGAAGTCGATAAATAAAAAGGATCCTTAAAACATGGATAAATAAAATAGGGGACCATTGACCTCCAAAAGAAGAACTGTACCCTTAAAATTGCAACATATACAGTTTACATACATATTTGGGTGACCTAACTAGAACATACAATATGCCAAAGTTTCGGAGAAAAAACAATGATATTTTATGGGTTACCCTTGGGTGGACTATGCTAACTGCCTCACCATAGCTAGCGGATGAGTGTGGACACTCATATTTACTAAGAGTATGTGCACGGCCGAAGGTGATGATGGACTGAAACTGAATCAAGAAACCCAATTTCCCTAATTTGAAGATAGCATCTTCTCTATTGTATACTTTATACTCATATAATCTTTACATACTAACAAATTGAAGCAATTGTTCTGTCCATCATGTGAACTTCCTGTACAAATTTAAGTGTAAAAAGGGATCACAGCATAATTATGCCTACAGAATGGCAACCAATGCTTAGATCTTCCTGCTAACATTAGAGGCCAAATCACATCCAACAATATGCAACTGATACTTAAACCTAAGAAAAGGAAATAGGCATGTGAATTAACAATAGAAACAGCACCTGTTTTTAGCTTCTGAACTGGTGTTTTCCTTAACAAAAATGACACTGATTCGGCCATAAACTCTCGAACATAGTCTTTGGGGTAGTATCTTAATTTCGCAGTAATTCTGTGTGAGAAGACTTTTCAATGTCAATATTTCAAACACGTGCACTTCCCATACTATAATATCCTTTTTGAGATTCACTTACTGAATATGAGTGACAAATTCGACCTTAAACAATAACATCAACCATTTAAACTATCTCCATTTAAACTATCTAGAGAAATAAAATGTACTGATGAATAAATTGTAAATGCAATGAGGAATTATAGTAGCATAATTATATCAAAAAGCTAATTTGTCTCAAAGTTTGTAGATAATTCATGAAACTGAAAACTGGTTGCTTCATAAACATGACATCTCCAGAGGCAACAAAATTTCACCAGCCTTACAGCTCAAAGTAACGAGAATGTCACTCTTAGTTAGCATCACAAATTTACACCCTGAATCATAGGACGCATATAGACAAAGCACAAATTTTCTAACACCATTGAATATTGAAAAATGAACTACCTCAGAACATGACCAGCATTGTCTGCAAGATATTTTTGCAAGTACATCATAATGCACGACCAAGATGTGAATATCTGCAAGAAACAACCAGAGACTTAGAACTTGTGCATTTCCAAATATCACATGAAACAAACAGATGTATGGCAACATAGAGTAATTAACTTCTAGACCTGCTCAATTATCTCTGAATCCCTATCAGCACCACTTTCAAGAAGACTTTCAAAAGAATTAGCAATTCTTTGGAGAAAGCTGCAAGGTGTCCAAGAATAAGAAATCATGAATTTGATACACCTGACAATATACAACATGATGTAGCCCTACTAATAAATAAAATACTATATTCATAATGTAGGTAAATCCAGCCAAGGATTATTTCTCTCTCCATTTGCTACCACATGAATGTCCCAAGCCCACCCACTTCCACCATTTAAATTCATTTATAGCTGGACTGTTTTCGCTACAAACTTGAGATCAATATGATATATACCTTACTCAAAGAAACTATTCATAGATTCTCAAGATAATCACCCTGGACCACTTTCCATGAATATTACAAACTCAAATGCCTTGTCTCTCAAATTCTAGGCTTTCTATTCATTCAAGAAGTATTGCATGCTGACTTCAACAACTCTCCTTAATCTTAATGTGTAATCACAATTTTGTCTGCATAAGTTTGTGCACAAACCAAGTCAACCCCTCAGCTTCTTCACATGACACGGAAGCTAACTAGAATATCAAATCAAAGCCACAGGCCCAGAAAAGCAGGTATTAAGTTTGAAATCCTTTTAGCTTCATTTTTATTGCAATAATACCATTAATCAATATTAAATTAAATTTTTCATTGGTCAATTTTTGCTGAAAATTATTTTTTCAACCAGTAAACTAGTAAGTGAGCTTTTAGCTCTCAACCCTCTCTATACACAAGGCACTCTCCATCCCAGAGAACTTCATAAGCCTCCTATCAGTCACACAATCCCCTAGTATATGAAAGAGTGAAAAAGTGATTTCGTTGTTGTGGAATAAGAAGCCTTCTTCTCAAGCCATAGCCTAGTCTGTACGCCCTGCCCATTGTTCCAGTGATCCTGAAGCGGACTGTGTTCTGATGCCACAAACATGACATGACATGACATGACAGAAATATAAACGCAAAAATACTGTGATTCTGTATGAGAAAAGAAAGGAATCACTCATCCCTTTGGAGCATCAGAAACCCTTACTTTAAGATATTTCATCAGTCCACAGTTTCAAGATATGCCTAGATGTACATCTAGTAAACTCCGTTCTACCACAGTCTAATATATCTATCATGTTGCAAAACTAGAAATAAAGCCACAGATCCTACTTTCACGAGGGAAATATCCAGTAGACACAACAACAACTCTAACCATCTATGCATACAGTGCATCTCAAATTATAGCAATAATATATGCACAACGTATTGCTTAGTATTTCTTCGCTTTGTCAAAGTATCATTTCAGTTTTTTTTTCTCATATACCGTGGTGGATGCAATGTTGTGTAGTATATCAGAAAAGAGGTTTTGATATTTATATGGGACTCTTGTTCACATCATTCACACACAACTCTACATCTCGCCTTTCCATGATTAAAAGCAAAAGAACATGCTAATTTGAAAGAGATATTTAGAGGTCTGCAAGAAATTCGAATTGCTTTTAAGAAACAATAAATAGCATAATATATGCAGGTGAAACCGTGAAAGAATATATGAGAAATTCATATTAATCTGACTTTTACAAACCCGTGAAAATATTTGAAAAGTTGATTCTTAAAAAATCAAAAACTAAGAGAAAAGACAACAATAGAAACAGTGGTAGATGATTCAAACTTTTGACATCAAAACATCAATGGTAAATAATTTTTAAATAGGGATCTATGTGCAGTTCAACAAAATTTTCCAAAGTCAACCAAACAAGACGGAACATCCGAGACTGGCAGAGTACACCCCAAACAAAACTAAGTACAGGCACGTCACGGTGTCGTGCACAAGTGCCAACAGAAAAACAGATGAGCAATAAGAAATACATATAAGAGAAGAAAACTAATTCAAAAAATCTAGAGCTCACGGTATGAAATCCTCCAGTAGATCTCTGGATAGTGCAGCAATCAACCTAGAATAATAAAATGACTTCTATCAATAACATATTTAAAAAGCTACTCATCCAAAAATAATTAGAGCATTGAATATTGCATAAACATAATCAAGATACAATTTATAAAGTCACCATAAGCTGTTGTGAGAAGCAGTCAGATAAAGCAAAGGATAATTTTAAACAAGAGACAACTGTGCGGTTTTAGATTGAGAATAAGGCACTGTTTACAAATGCATTACAATCCGAGAATCAGCAAGGGGCGGGACATATTAAGGCAAAAATAATCGTAGTCATTAGTCTCTCACGAGTTAAAGTTCAGTTATCTATAGCCCAAAAATTTAGGATGACTGTTCAAAATCACAACTTACAATTGTCACAAAGCACACATGTATAGCACAACCGGTGATTGCTGGTATTGTCCTCCCAAAATAAATCTCAAACTATTCTATGAAAGTAAAGAACCCAACTAGAAAATCAGAAATTTGCAATGTGGTTCATCAGTCCAGAAGTAGGACATAAATACTTCAGCACACTGATGTAAAACTCAGATACAGTTATAACAACGATAGTAACAATATAAATTGGTTAGACGAGAAAATACCGCAGAATTGGTTCATGCGATAGCCTTCCTTGCAGTTGCAATCTAGAAAGAAGACTTGTCATTATCACTTCCCTATGCAAGATAATTTGTGGAAGTGTTTGTACCAAGGGTAACATTTCCTCATAAAATGATATAAAATCTTCAGCAGTGTTCAGTTCCTGAATGATGTACAGAAGTTCCGCACATGAAAAAACTATGAGCTCAAAGCGAAGATATCTATAAATGCTGCTGGATACATATAAGTAAATGGGTACAGGTAATCAAATCACAAGTAGTACGATACATGGAAGAAACAGTTAATTCAAATTTGTAGATTCAACCTACAGTTAACCAGGATTCAAATGCGCATATAATTTTTTTCTCGGAAACAGCCCAACAAGAATACAGAAGCAGAAGAGGAGCGTCAAGAAATTTCTACCAGAAACAGGATGATACCCACCTCAAGAAAAACATTCACAATAAAGAGCATAATTACATACCCGGTACTCTACAAGGCAGTCACGAAAAAACGAGGAACCTGCCGAGGGTTCGGCTTTCAACGTTTCTAGACTTCTGTAAACATCTATATCCAATTCTTCAATTCTTTGCGAAAACGTCTTGAACTGCAGTCCGAAGACAAAAAAAAAAGCCATAAACTTCCAATCTCTCTGAAAATCACAACTTATGCACAGAAACAAACACAAATATATGACAATGTGCTTACAACAAAACGACGGCGACCACCGGAATTGTTGAGAGATTTTACAGCCAATGCATGTGACGGTGTGGCCATCTTGTCGTCTGGGTGGCGTCACAAGAGAAGAGGCCTTGGTACCTAGTAAAGGCTAAGCTTCAAAGATTTTTACAGGATAACCAACCTCAATGACTCTTCTCCCGGCTGATGGTTTTGGAGGTAAAACAGAAACAACAAAGAACTGAAAAAAGATATATGGCTTTGGTGGATGCTTAGATTTAAGCAAGAATAATGAACTCTTATCAGCTAACTATCCTTATTTGAAAAATATCCAACACAAAACAAAGAAATACCCAACTCTTATCAACCAGAATACCAAATATCCGTCATTGAAAAAATATCAAACACAAAGCATGCCCAGTTCAGGAATTTACGAATAGCTAAGTCGCTTCAAGTTTCAAGTATTATAATCAGGGAAAATAACAAAATAATGGAGTGGACAACTGATGGCCAGACTTACGTGTTAAGAAAATCAAAATAAGAAAATCCGGCGTGAATCTTGTGAAGAGTATACCTTTACAGTCAATGAGTAGTGGCGATGTGAGGATGAAAGGCGGTGGCTAGGCGTGACGGTGGTGGCGCGACGTGACGGCGGTGGCGCGACGTGAAGGCGGTGCAAAACTGAGATATTAGGCGGGCGGCGGCTTTTCAAAACTTGAGAGGAAAGAATATCAGTCGAGGTCTTTAGGATTGAGGAGTTAGGGAGGACAGAGGAGTGACCGAGGGAAACAATATTTAATATATAAAAAATTTATATAAATAAAATATTAAAATTTGCAAGTGAATTATCAAATAAAATTTTATTTGGGATCGAATTCTATTCGAAAAATATTCTAACTTAGGGGGGTGTATTCAATCTAGACTTTTATTGACTTTTAATGACTTTTTTAAATGATTGAGTTTTATGGAGTTGATAGATTTCTATTGACTTTTATAGAATTCCATGGAGTTATAAAAAGATTTGTGTAGAGTCTCGTAGACTTTTTCAATAGATTTCTATGGACTTTATCGACTTTTAATGACTTTTTTAAATGATGAACTTTTATGAAATTGATAGATTTCTAATAATTTTTATAGAATTACATGGAATTATCAAAAGAATTTTATAGACTCTATAGATTTTATAACTTATAATTGATTTCTTTGAACTAACAATTGAAACATAAATAACTTCTTCAACATATAATTTTTTTTTTTTACTATTAATGTAAACATATTTTACTTATTTAACAGTAAAAAATGTGAAAAATACATATTCAATTCTTTTGCATGGCAAATATTGAACAACTTTTTTGCATCTTCAAGATGACGACTTTGAAGATTCAGTTAATGTTGCTATATAATTGTAATCTATAATTTTGTGTAACAAAACAAAAGTTTTCTATTAAATAACATTTTATAAACTTAAAATATTTTTTGATGATAGCTGACTACTATAAAAATTCTTAAAACATATTTTTTATATTAAACATGATAATTTATATCGTTATAAATATCTTTTATTTTAGAAAAAATATTTATTATAATTGTCTATAGATATAGACCCATACAATCATTTTAAAAATATATCATCTAATATAAAATTGAGCACATTAACTTGCTATTTTATCAAAATACTTGTATAAATATTAGTATTATATTGGATAAAAAATAAGATGTGAAAAAAATAATAATTGAAGAAAGAGCCGCACATTATGAATTAACGAAAGGGTACATGTAGAAAACAGGGGAGGAAAGCCAATGGGGATATGGTCGTGTCGGAAATGAAAATAGCAAAGAGTAAAGAGAGATGGTGGTAATTAGGAAATAAAAGTCATTCCAAATCTTTAATAGGAGTGGTGGAGACTTTTTTGGGATGTACATGGGGCATCAAAGTTTGTACCTAAAGATTTCAACAGAAGTCATTAAAAGTCTATGAGATTTTGGATACCTATAGACTTTTATGGAGTTTTAAAAATTCATGTTTGAATACCACCTGATTTTTTAAAACTCTACGAAAGTCTGTCTTGAATACCATTAGACTTTTGTAGAGTATATAAAAGTCTGAATTGAATACCTCTAGACTTTTAAACTCTATAAAAGTCATTAAAAGTCAATAAAAGTCTATAACCAATACACCCCCCTTAGTTTGTTTACACCTGGGAATGGCCCATAGGTTCTTTCCCTTTGCGTTTTAGTGTTTTTTAGGCTGGCCCACTATTGGCAGCGGCCCATGGACAACGGGCTTGCTCATATTAATTTTTTTTTTAAATTTTTCACCATATTATTTTTTAAAATTATATAAATATAAATTTGAGATGACTAAATAATAAATAGATTGGATATATATATATATATATATATATATATATATATATATATATATATATATATATATATATCCAATCTATTTGAGAATCACGAAACTTTTATATGATTGCGTGAAGAAACCCTTTTTGAAGAAACCCTTCTAATTTTAATTTTGAAATAGTTTTGGGATATATTTTGATGGAATGATTTTATTTCAACAATAAATTTGCAATGACTTTAATATTTAGAACTTTGAAATACCTTGATTTTGTTTTAAAAAAATATCTTAAAATAGAAGATGATATGTTTGAAATTCATATATTTCAAAGTTAGCCAATCAATTTGTATGTTAATCAATTTGAATGAATTTATATTAAGGATTTGAAATATAAATCCATCATATCCTTCCATATTAATAGAGTTCTTATTTCTAGGTTTTGTATTCTCCTAGCGAAGTGCATATATATATTATAGATTATACGGAGAGTCCCTCTTCTATTAGGATCATGCGCTTACCACTAACTAAAAGCTACAGAAGCTACAGCTGGTAGCATAGGCGCAACTTCAAACCCTTATACTAATGTAAGGACCCCACGTCCTAAACCTATCATTAATGTATTATCATTATTCATTAGTGCATACAATCATATCATTTGGGAATTTCTCGTACATGCTTCAATAACAATGTCATGACGTCTAAATTTTTTTTTGACATAAATCCTCTTATTGTCCAATTCACAGTCCCGCTCAACTACCGCTCAACTAACAAAAGTATACATTTCACAATGCACCAATCATATTCTCAATTCATCATGCAATTACACTCTCAAATAATTGCAGGTAATACGTAATTGAAAAGAGAAGTTTTCATTTTATACATGCCATGTATACCTATTCAAAATGCTCACACACGAGCCCTTAATAAATGAATATGTATCTACATGTACCAGTCTCATTATCAATACCAACATTAGTACTTCAATCCTGGGAGCATCCTCAATCAACAGCTCGAACACCTCTTCAGAGTCAATGTTGTACTTGTTCTACATGTTTCAACAGAAACAGCCCCCACACGGGATAAGCATACCAATAGCACAATCTATATATCATCAATCTCACAAATTCATCATTTACAGAATATAAAGCTGTAAATTTAGCAAATACTCTATGTATGTACCATTACCATATAGGATCTCCCATGCTGGTCATGTTCTAATAACCAAGATCATCAAACTCCAAAATCAGTTAATCATTACAATGATTCACTAGACTCATGCTCAAACCGCTAGTTCCATAATCAATTATAGCTAAATCATTTTGATAATGATTTAGAGTAATCAAATACTTCTCAATAACAATTTCATAATTCTAATACGTCATATCACATCGAGCGCTCAACAGCATTCTAACATCTCACACGCTCAACAGCAACGGCATCATAAGCATTGATCGCTCGACAGCGGCAGCATCAGACTCATTGCTCGCTCAACAACATCATTACCACAATTCTTAACACATACCAATTTATTGCCACAACAATATATTATTCATAAACATGACAATAATATATCTAACTATGCTCATATGTCGCATGTACCTTAAAGTCCAATCGTACGAGCTATTCATTGCTTCGCTCCGAGATCCGGTGAATTATTCGATATACGATACGAGTAAAACATGCGTCAAAGTAGCAATACAAAATAATTTTTCAAAAATCAGTCCTTGGCGATCGGTCGCTGCTCCTCAGGCGATCGATCACCACTCGACGGATTTTGGCTACTGCCCCTTGGATATCGATTGCTGAGACTTTGGCAATCGATCGCCAGCCTCGCCGATCGATCGCTAAGCTTCAAGCGATCGATCGCTCGAACTGTTCATCGTCTTAAAAAATTGACCAACGACGCGCGATCGATTGCTCCAGCCTCAGCGATCCATCGATCGCTCGAACTGTTCATCGTCTTAAAAAATTGACCAACGACGCGCGATCGATCGCTCCAGCCTTAGCGATCCATCGCTCCAACCTGTTTCAGCCAAAACTGGCGTTTTTTCAGCAAAAACTATCAAATCCACAAACCCAACACTCAATACTCCACAAATCCTCGATATAAACATAATAAATATTTCACATAACACAACAACCAAAAATCTCTAAAAATCCAAAACACAATCACATCTCTATACATAACCAAACTCTACAAACTACCAAAACGAAGATAACAGAGAGGGGAAGGGGATTACCCAATTATCTTCGAGAGATTTCGCTCCATGGGAGGAAGAGGGGGAAGAGGAAAGAGAGACGGTGGAGGAGAGAGGGAATGAAGTGGAGAATGGTTGAACACCAAGTCCACTTGGTATAGCAACAAGGCTCCAAAAACCCGAGTCTCCAATACTCGAACCAAAATTCATTAACAACAATGGTGTTCAATAAAATCTCACACTCCCTCAAATGCATCTCAAACCTCAGTCCAAGGCTCCCTAGACTCCAAATCTCACTACCAATACAATTCCAT
Source organism: Haberlea rhodopensis (assembly GCA_907163345.1). Taxonomy (NCBI): domain Eukaryota; kingdom Viridiplantae; phylum Streptophyta; class Magnoliopsida; order Lamiales; family Gesneriaceae; genus Haberlea; species Haberlea rhodopensis. Next base: position 32,128 of record CAJQUN010001463.1, read on the forward strand.
GGTTCAAAACGTCAATGAAAATAAATCTCGAGCCTTGAATCCAATAATACCAACATCGGATAATAATTCCTAAAAACTCAAGTCGGTAATTACACCATAATTACCACAATAAAATCAACTATTGATTATTATTAAATCTGGGATTACTACGGTTAATTTTCAGGATATCACATTTATCCCCCACTAATCAAATTTCATCCTCGAAATTTTTACACACATACTCATCGTACAGCATAGAGCACGTAACTCAACTCAGAAAACACAGCAACGATTCATGAATACATCATGAACGAAACAATAAATGTGAGGACATCGATCTCACATCAAACTCTAGAATGGAGATATCCTCCCAAAACCCACATTATCTTCTAAAAGATGTTAACATCCATCGATGTTAACAAACCAACAACAGTCCATTAATCTTATATGCTCTATACTCGAATCATTCTTGATTCCAACATAGATATAATATTTATGACATCTTTATAACTTGATCTACAATGCCAATGCGTAATGAAATAGTGCGGTAAATGACAAGGATATTTGTTATAGAAGTTCGGCGATGAATCGCCTACGTCTCCTCTTCCCGGTTAGATAACCTCCAACCGAGGTTCCACTAGAACAAATGATCTTGGCCTTGAGGGCTCCAAGTTAGCCACAATACAACTCTTCCCGAGTAGACAAAGCTCTTCCCGAGCACAACACTCTTCACGAGTCTTCTTGGCATTAAGGGCTCCAAGGATAGCCACACAAAACTCTTCCCGAGTTACCAACACTCTTCACGAGTCTTCTTGGCCTTAAGGGCTCCAAGGATAGCCACAACACATGCACCAACTTTACTTGTTGATGACTTTACAATTTCCAACTTGCTTTGGTGTTGGAGGACCTCACAAATAAATTAACAACACCTTCATGGTGTAACAATACGAAGAACACAAGACTCTATCAAAAGAAATGAATTACAAACTCCAATACAACAACAATGTATGGAGATTGCAAAGCTATTTGAAATTTGAATGATCAAAGCTTTGTAGAAGTTTGTAGGCTTGTTTCTTATCTTCAAAATGCTCCAAAAGATCAATATTTATATTGTAGGAGGCCCCCCAATGCTCCTACTAGCCGTTGCTACACATAAGGCTGAAATCACTCCTCGATCGCCTCGGACAACGCCTCGGGCGATCTCCATCGCCACGTTCTAACGTTCAAATCTGGCCCAGATCGCCTCAGGCGATGTCCCCAACGCCTCGGGCGATCGTCCGTTGAAAATTTGCCGTAGGATCAATTCTGGATCGCCTGGGGCGACATGCCATCGTCTGGGGCGATCTGGATCGCCTGGCGCGCAGCGTGCCATCGCCTGGGTCGATGGTGCGCGGCGTTGGCACGCATGGCTCGGATCGCCTGAGGTGATGGCCCAGATCGCCTGAGGTGATCTGCCAGATTTCAACACTCTCAAACTTTGCACTATTCGACCATCTTAAGCTCATTTCTGGGAAACGTGGTAAACATAAAAGTTGTAGCCCTTCCTCTTATCTAGGTGTGGACAAAGTTTCATTGCATTTCATTAAGGTATGAAGAAGTTACGCCCAAAGTGCTATAGCCGCTCAAACCTTGCTACAATCTGCACTTGTTATGACTTACATGCCATTTTGTTCCATGATGCAATCCGAATTGGATTGAGATGTTTGAATATGAAATCTAGCATATCGGGTTGGCTTTCCAACCTCTTTGGATTCATATTATTCGGAGACTCGAGCCAAGAGATATAATCAAAACATTGCACTGCGCTCCAATTGGCTTCTATACGAATTTGCCCACCAACGGACCATTGGTTTATAGGTCTTCATCCCATCATAAGAAATTGTTCCAACATCATTCCACACATGTTGAACACTTAATTTGGTTGTTCATAGATCTCATTCCTTTTCGTCCAAGCTCAATAGATTCCTTGATAAAAATCACCGCTTGTCCTATGAACTCACATATGTTATTGTATAACTTGGGTTCTCTTCCATTGGTTTTCCCAACCAATTTATCAATCTAACCCTGTACACTAAGTAGACATATTAGTACAACAAATGCAAGTTTTGTTGATCATCAAAACCCATAAATAATTCGGAGATAAATTAAGCATTAAACTCAACAATGCGTTTAAGGCTCAACAATCTCCCCCTTTTTGATGATCACAAAACTTGATAAACTTGAATATGTAATATGCATGAAATGTGAGTAAACATGACTCCCCCTTAACAATTGCATAGCACATACAAGATTACCAAGTAAAGCATTAAACAAACAACTCTCCCCCTCAAACCATGCATACACAAGCTCTCCCCCTCAAACCATGCATGTTTTAAGTTTCAAGTTTATCACAAAATTCTCCCCCTTTTTGTGATAATAAAAAAGTATAAAATTTAAATAAACATAGCTCAATTATATATTGCAACATAGCCATATTTCAACAATTTGCACATGTTCCTCATCAAGCATGTAAGCATAAGATTTAATCAATGAGATGAAAAATAAACATGTGTTGATGAAAAATAAACATGCGTTTAAGGCAATCAACATTGAATTCTAAATTTTGCAAAGTGTGCCTATGTTCTACCATGAGTTCATGCACCTATGTCCAATAATCATTAAAATTCTCACATCATCATTTGATAAATTTATTAAGATCATGATTATATCAAATATAGAGTATCTAAACACTTATGTCATGCTTAATCACATAATTTCACATAGCATATTCAAATTTGAATTTTAGGCACTTCAAGATATATACCATAAAGAGAGGACAAAAATCATGCAACAAAATAATTTATATGTGCATATGCTAAGGGGTTATGCATTTTACTACCAATGAATATTGAGCTTCATATTTATTGGTCACAATTAATTTGTGCCAACTAAATTTTGAATTGTTCATTTAAAATGTATAAAATAAATTTTACCTTCGATGACAAGAGTTCGTTCTTGTCATTGGTCCTATGCCTCGTGCTTCCTCTATTGAGGTGAATGAGATAATCTCCTCCTTTGAGTTGCTTGTGCCTTCATCCTCCATTCCATTGTTGTCCCTACAAAACAAATTAACAATAGGAGGATCTTTGGTACCCATTTGATTTTTGGGTCCTTGAGGGTTAGCTTTCATTGGCACCTTTGGAATCTATTTATACCTTTTGTTAGGTTGGTATTGGATTTTAGCAAACCTACATTTATTCTTAGTGTGACCATTTTTACAACAATAGTTACAAGTAGTAGAATCATGCTTGGCTTTTGCTAACAAGCTTGAAAATGATTTTGATTTGCTTGAGAAGCCTAACCCGGCTTTATCAAAGCTACAATGTTGCAAGCCAAGCAACTCATTCATCTTTAGACTACTCTCACTAAATTTGCAAAAAGATATCTTCAAGGAATTTAATTCATTTTTCAATAAATTATTTTCTTCATCTTTCTTGACAACCTCAAGTTTGAGTAATTTGTTATTCATCTTGGTTTTGCCAAGAACATCTATAAGCTCATGATAAGAATCTAAAAGTTCATCAAAAGATGGTACCTCATCATCGCTTTCATTTCCTTCATCATTTATGTCGTCTTTGGCCATGAGACAAAGATTTGTTTCTTCTTCATCGGAGTCACTATCACTCCATGTGGCTATTAGGGCCTTCTTCTTGCCTTTGTCTTCATTCTTCTTCCTAGGACACTTGTTAGCATAATGACCTTTTTCTTGACAATTATAACAAGTTACCTCGTGTTTGGATTCATATTTGGTAGCACTCGAGGTCTTTGGCTTGTTATGTTTGTTGAAGAATTTCTTGAACTTCCTTGTGAACAATGCCATTTCCTCATCATCTTCGTCATCCTCGGATTGATCTTTTCTCCCGACCAAGGCGATCCCCTTTCTCATAGATCTATCATCATCATTTATGCCTTTCCTTGTTGATACTTCAAGTTCATGAGTCACCAATGTGCCATGAAGCTCATCAAGGTCATAAGATGCACTTTCTCCTTTGTTGGACTCAATGATGGCGGTTCTCTTCGCATCCCATTCCTTTGGCAATGGTCTTAGTGCTCTCCTCCATATTTGCTTTGGAGGATACTTCTCTCCAAGTTGAGCAAGCTCGTTTATTATTTGGGTGAGCCTTCTAAACATTGAATCAACCTCTTCTTCGGACTCCATCTCAAATGTCTCATATTTGAGTTGCAATAGATCAATCTTGGTCTCCTTCACTTGATTAGTGCCTTCATGACAAATTTGTAATTTGTCCCATATCTCCTTTGCGGTTGAGCACATCGAGATCCTGTTGTACTCCTTCAAATCTAAAGCACAATGCAAATATTAATAGCTTTAGCATTTTGAGCTATTAAAATCATGTCCGCTCTAGTGAAATCGTCCATTTCTTTAGGGATACTTATTCCCCCAACTTCCTTTAAAGGAATATGTGGACCTTTCACTATGATCTTCCAAAGGTCATAATCTACGGATTGGATGTATAGAGAAATTCTATTTTTCCAATACCCATAGTTATCACCCGTGAAGAGCGGAGGTCTATTTGTCGATTGACCTTGAGCAAACTCACTTGCTAGATTAGCCATATAAAATTTTTGATTTAAAACAAAAATCAAATGGCTCTGATACCACTTGTTGGAATCGAAGAGGGGGGGGGGGGGGGGGGTGAATGAGATTCCTTGGCTACTTTAGCTTTTTAAAATGAGTTTGCAAAATAAAAAAGTTTGCGCTTGCGGAAGGCTTAAGTCAATCGATAAATAAAAGAGATGAAGAAGTAAATAAATAAATAAATGCGTAATGAAATAGTGCGGTAAATGACAAGGATATTTGTTATAGAAGTTCGGCGATGAATCGCCTACGTCTCCTCTTCCCGGTTAGATAACCTCCAACCGAGGTTCCACTAGAACAAATGATCTTGGCCTTGAGGGCTCCAAGTTAGCCACAATACAACTCTTCCCGAGTACACAAAGCTCTTCCCGAGCACAACACTCTTCATGAGTCTTCTTGGCCTTAAGGGCTCCAAGGATAGCCACACAAAACTCTTCCCGAGTTACCAACACTCTTCACGAGTCTTCTTGGCCTTAAGGGCTCCAAGGATAGCCACAACACATGCACCAACTTTACTTGTTGATGACTTTACAATTTTCAACTTGCTTTGGTGTTGGAGGACCTGACAAATAAATTAACAACACCTTCACGGTGTAACAATACGAAGAACACAAGACTCTATCAAAAGAAATGAATTACAAACTCCAATACAACAACAATGTATGGAGATTGCAAAGCTATTTGAAATTTGAATGATCAAAGCTTTGTAGAAGTTTGTAAGCTTGTTTCTTATCTTCAAAATGCTCCAAAAGATCAATATTTATAGTGTAGGAGGCCCCCAATGCTCCTACTAGCCGTTGCTACACATAAGGCTGAAATCACTCCTCGATCGCCTCGGACAACGCCTCGGGCGATCTCCATCGCCACGTTCTAAAGTTCAAATCTGGCCCAGATCGCCTCAGGCGATGTCCCCATCGCCTCGGGCGATCGTCCGTTGAAAATTTGCCGTATGATCAATTCTGGATCGCCTGGGCGACCATGCCATCGCCTGGCGCGCAGCGTGCCATCGTCTGGGTCGATGGTGCGCGGCGTTGGCACGTATGGCTCGGATCGCCTGAGGTGATGGCCCGGATCGCCTGAAGTGATCTGCCAGATTTCAACACTCTCAAACTTTGCACTATTCGACCATCTTAAGCTCATTTCTGGGAAACGTGACATAAAAGTTGTAGCCCTTCCTCTTATCTAGGTGTGGACAAAATTTCATTGCATTTCATTAAGGTATGAAGAAGTTACGCCCACAATGCTACAGCCGCTCAAACCTTGCTACAATCTGCACTTGTTATGACTTCCATGCCATTTTGCTCCATGATGCAATCCGAATTGGACTGAGATGTTTGAATATGAAATCTAGCATATTGGGTTGGCTTTCCAACCTCTTTAAATTCACATTATTCGGAGACGCGAGCCAAGAGATATAATCAAAACATTGCACTGCGCTCCAATTGGCTTCTATACGAATTTGCCCACCAACGGACCATTGGTTTATGGGTCTTCATCCCATCATAAGAAATTGTTCCAACATCATTCCACACATGTTGAACACTTAATTTGGTTGTTCATAGATCTCATTCCTTTCGTCCAAGCTCAATAGATTCCTTGATAAAAATCACCGCTTGTCCTATGAACTCACATATGTTATTGTATAACTTGGGTTCTCTTCCATTGGTCTTCCCAACCAATTTATCAATCTAACCCTGTACACTAAGTAGACATATTAGTACAACAAATGCAAGTTTTGTTGATCATCAAAACCCATAAACAATTCGGAGATAAATTAAGCATTAAACTCAATAATGCGTTTAAGGCTCAACAAAACCTCCAGTATACAACAGTATAGTCACACTAACCTCGGTTTCCGTTCTCCAATTCCATCTCAAGTAATGGAATCTTACTCATCAAATGAGTAGCTGCGCCATTTGCAACTTGGATCAAGCAACCCTCGGTCACGATTAACACAAAAACAAATCTTCACCGATGTCAACATCAGTGTGTTCCAAGAAATCACATCTTGGTCTAAACGCACTATCAAAGACTCCACACTATCTCATGATTCTATAGAGAACATGCAAGAAAATCAATTGCATTCTCACAACATGTGTTGACAACGACACCAAACGAATTCGAATCCTGGTCATCCCTTGTTTACCCTTAGAATCAACATATCTAATACAATGATAACTATTGAATCGACTAACAACGAGCTTCCTTAACTCAAAACACGACAATCTCTTCTCAAAAGAGAGTCAACCAAACTTCGTAATTTATTCCTCAGAATAAATCATACAATCAAGATTACCAATCTCAAGGATACTACAATCTCTTATAAGAGATTTACCAATCCAAGCAGACTAATCATTTACTCATCAAGCATAAAATGTTGGCATACATATGCCTCAATGCCAAATACACCATAGGCGTACTCAACGCCCTCGACTTGGGTATCTCTAGTAATACTCACAAGCCTCAGACACGACTGTCAATCACTCAGTTACTCTTACACAATAGAGAATGATGATTGACGAATCAATGACTCATGGTGTGAATTCAACATTGATACCACGCGCACCGACTCATCGAATCTTCCAAAGATTCCCAATAGGTATATCAATACCTCTTTTCTTACAAGGAAAGTGTCATGCATCCATGATTTTCCAAATTCGAACCACCGTTCGAACAATCTAGATATATGTATACTGAAATGTATCCATGAACCAATAAATACATAACTAACTCAGGATAGTGCGTCAATGTCACTATCACCCATCACTTCAAATCCGCATACACGATGTATACAAACTCCAACAACGCTCTGTACTAACATAATAGTACAACTATCCATCACCAGTAATGCTTACCACGGTTGATCAACAAATCAACCCGCAATCGATACCAACTGTCTCCATGATAGCATTGCTCCAAACCAAAAAATCAATATACAACACTATCTCCCCAAAAGATACAATCGATATAGTAGTGTTACCACACTACCTATATCCACAACTTCGGTTACGGTTCACCATCACATCCTCAATGCAAGAATACTCAAATAGATATATCAATAATTTGTTGACACTGACATTGGTACTCCCAACAAAACTGAGCTGTCACAACACAATTTCCTCAACGCATTTATACGTATGAACGTTCCCTTGAGGTATCTCTTACTTCAAACTCAAAAGCGTTATAGTGACTACACCAAGTTCACCGTAACCTCTCATCGTATCATCATACAACTCACTCTACTCGGTGCTGATGTAATGCCTTGATATGACTTATACATGTGTGATATGGTTATGGCGTAATTATGAAATAATTACTGTATGATGTGGGCTCGGATTCGGGTGGAACCGAGTGTGACTAGTGACAAGATTCATGTTGCAATGAATGAAACATAGTTAAAAACAATGAATGGAGGTCCATAGTTTGTTAAACATGTAGCAAGAGAGCTATGTTATGGCTAGGAAGGACATGAGTTACATGTAGTTGAACAATAAGCCTACATGAATTTGCATGCATTTGAATTTGATGTGAGAGTTGCATGTACATGTGAATTGGCATTTGAATTTGATATGAGAGTTGCATGTACATGTGAATTTGAAGGTGCATATATACCTACAAATCAGATTGAGAACATATACTTACACCATAAACACCTACAAATCTCTACACTTTCCTTGGACTCTCTTGAAGGTTTGTCTTGGATTTACACTTGCAAGGACCTTTGTAGACTAAGAGGAAGTGATTTACATGGTAAGGAGAGTAAAACTCCATTGCTTTATCATGGTATTAAGAAGTTCTTTGGTTGTTTTGAATTATGGAGCATGAAAGCGTGTTATGGTCAATTGTTGCATCAAAGTGTATTTGAATCCAAGAAACAAGGTGTCAAAGTATGCAAACATGTTTAGATGATACTAAAGTATGCATGGAACAAGGTTTAATTGTAGGAAGCGAGGTGTGGGAGAAACACCAAGAAATTATACATGAAATCGCCATATTCTGAAAAGAACAGAGTAAGGCGATCGATCGCTACATATGAGGCGATCGATCGCTTGAGGTTAAACACAAGAGAGGCGGTGTGTTTAGCGATCGATCACTTAGCTTATGTTGATAGATCGCTAGGTAGCAATCGCTCGCGTAAAAGTATAGATCGATCGCATTGAGGCGGAATGTTTTATAAGGCTGAGGCGATCGATCGCCTGAAATATAACGACCGATCGCTAATAGCCAGAACATTTCAGCGATCGATGGCATCAAAGTAGAGATCGATCGCTAGGATGAATATTTTGAAAATTGTGATATTTTTGTGGACCTTTCTTTTGAAGCATGTTATAACATGATACATTGTTGGTATTCATGTAGCATCATCACAGGGGACGGGACAACGCGGGGGTTAAACATTGACGTTTGACATATATATTTTGTGTCGCACAACAGGTATGTGTTAAAGTACGAGTATTGATTAACTGATTGTGATGTTGCTTCTATATGTTGAGATTGTATCATATGAATGATGATATCATATGCATATACATTCATGGTATTATATGTGCGTGTTGTTGAGACTGATGCCACGAGAGGTATGCTACTGTTGAGCATATGTTTTGGCTATGGTTATATGACATGTGCTGCTAATATGGGACGTGGAGGCTGAGCCATAGACATATTAAGCTGAGAGGCATATCATATTGTTCCTATGTATTGGTTGTTATGACGAATGATGACAGTTATATGATATGTGTTGCTAATATGGGATGTGAAGGCTGATCCACTGACATATTACGCTGAGAGGCATATCATATCGGTCCCGTTATAACAGGATGATAGTTTGAGACATGTCATGACATATTTGCATTTGATGATGCATGATTAATACAATCACAGTTGATGGTTTACGATAGTGCTTTATCGTTTTATGTTTCTTATTGATATAGCACTGAGATAGTTGTTTCTCTATACTCATGTTGTGTGATTGTTTCTGTAGGGACTCATAGATATGGGAGGACGGGATTGTGAGTCGAATTCCGATGCGAGCCGAACCACTACACAGGAGTTGTAGTTCTTTTTTATGTACATGTGGTGTAGATTATGTACTGATTTTGTCACTGTTGTAACAACCTACAACAATCAGTGTGCATTTTACGTAATTCCTACTCACATATGTATAAGATTTGATACATAAAGTAATAAAGACCCAACATTAGTGGTATCAGAGCAGTGGTTCGAGAACTGGGTGAACAAGGGTAGGGGAAGTGCATTAGGGAGTTGTCTAGTCACTTGAAAAGCATGTTTATGTAGTTGTTGAGTATATGATGGTATACTAACATGCTTTCTATATTTGAATTTTATTGTTAAACCTTGTAATACAGCATGGCAGCTAGAGTACCAGGGCATCCTCAAGAAGAAGTTGGGGATGCGATGAGTGTAAATGCAAGTGCAGGTATCAGTGTTGTACCACCAGCACCAGTAGGCCAAGGGCCAGTATAACATGTTTTGTTACCTGGGGAGTTGACATTGACTCAGTTTCTTAGTTACCAACCACCTCGATTTGAGGGGACTGAATCTGGTGAATAGGCTAAAGAATGGTTGGAACGTGTTGAACAAATTTTTGTGTCTGCTCCGTGTGCTAAGTCTGCATGGTTGAGATTGGTTGAGTTTCAGATAGCCAAGAAAGCAATGATGTGGTGGAAAACAACATTGATTGAATTACGAGCTCAGGGACAGACTGTAGATTGGGATGTGTTTAGAACTCTATTCCTGGAGCACTATTTCTCTTTGGCCGTAAGGCAGGTGAAAGAAGATGAGTTTACCAAGCTGACTATGCTCTACAATATTCCTCTTTGTTGAGGTATGTGCCTTATATAGCTGCCAATACCAAGGCCAAAATCAAACAGTTTGTAAAGGGATTGCGGCCTGAGTAGTTTGATAGGGTAATTTCTAATAACCCTACTTCGTTTGAGGAGGCGTTGACTAGGGCAGAGATGGCTGAGATAGGAACTGGAGCATACAAGGATGTGGGACAAGCACATAAACCTACATCTGATAGTATGGGACCTATAGGGGGTCAATTCAAACCATCACGAGGAGGTGCATCAGCCTCGAGATTTGGTGGTAGGAGATTTGATAATCGAAAAGGAAGTAATGCCAAAGGACAATTACAAGGAAGTAGTAGTATAGATCTGAAATGTTTTAATTGTGGAGGCTCACATTATAGAAGAGATTGTCCACACATTGATGGTCCAGTATGTTTTAGATGTGGGATAACAGGACACATGATACGAGATTGTCCTCAAGCTGGAGGACAACAGATGAGAGGGAATGTGTCAGAAAGTACAGTGCAGTAGAGACCACATGTTGTTCCACGGACTGGTGGAGGACAGAGAACAGGACCACCTCAAGTTCAAGTTTATGCACTGACCAATGAGCAAGCAGAAGCAGCTCCTCATGATGTGATAGCGGGTAAGTGTAGTTTATTACTTATCCAGCTTTTCTTTTGATTGATACTGGTGCATCACATTCGTTTATTGCACAAGCTTTTGTTACACGGTATCATATATGCTCGTCTCCATTGTTGATGGCTATGTATGTCTCGACACTCATGGGAACTACTGTGAGGACTTGTCAGATTGTAGATGCTTGTTCTATTCAGTTTGATGCCGAGTATGGAATACATGCGGATTTGATTATCTTGGAAATTACTGATTTTAACTGTATTCTGGGTATTGATGTGTTGAATAGATATCAAACTGTTGTCGATTGTTGTCAGAAGACAGTGAGATTTCAGTCTGCTAGTGGAAACCAATGGATCTTCTATGGACATGGATCACGTGCAAAGATTCTGTTGATATCTGCTATGCGAATGTCACGTTTGTTAGAACGTGGACATACAGTATATTTGATATATGCTATTGATGTAGCTGAAAAGAAAGTTGAAAGAAGAATAGAGGATATTCCAGTGGTTGCAGAGTATGTAGATGTATTTCCAGAAGAAATTCCTGGATTTCCACCAAGTCGTGAGGTGGACTTTGGAATTGAATTACTATCTGGTAACTCTGCAATTTCCCGAGCACCGTATCGAATGGCATCAACTGAACTGAGAGAGAAAACTCAGTTACAAGATCTATTGGACAATGGATACATATGTCCTAGTGTATCGCCTTGGGGTGCTCCTGTATTGTTTGTCAAGAAGAATGATGGTTCAATGCGACTGTGCATTGACTATAGACAGTTGAACAAGGTAACAATAAAGAATAAATATCATCTTTCATGTATTGATGATTTATTTGATCAGTTGATCGATGATCTATTCTAAGATTGATTTGAGATATGGATATCATCAAATACATGTGAGGGAAGAAGACGTGCAAAAGACAGCATTTAGAACTAGTTATGGACATTATGAGTTTCTATTTATGCCATTTGGAGTGACTAAAGCTCCAGCTGTCTTTATGAGTTTGATGAATTTAGTTTTTCAGAAATACCTTGATCAAATTGTCTTTGTGTTTATCGATGACATACTGATATATTCTAGGAGTGAAGCAGAACATGTTCAACGTTTGCATATAGTGTTGCAACTATTGAGAACACATCAATTATATGCTAAACTCAGTAAATATGATTTTTGGTTGAACAGTATAGGATTTTTGGGACATGTGATTTCAAAAGATGGTATCTCAGTATACCCGAAAATGATAGAAGCAGTGATAAATTGGTCAGCACATACTTCTGTGCCAGAGATTCGTAGTTTCTTAGGTTTGGCAGGATATTATCGACGATTTGTTGAAGGATTTTCAAATATTGCTAAACCTTTAACACAACTGACACAGAAGGGAGTACCTTTCAGATGGTCTGATGATTGTGAGCATAGCTTTCAGGAATTGAAACATCGGTTAACCACTGCTCCGGTGTTGATTATTCCCTCAGAACAGGAAAGGCTTCCTCTTTATACTGATGCATCATACATGGTTTAGGTTGTGTATTGATGCAGGATAAACAAGTTGTGGCCTATGCGTCAAGACAATTAAAACCACATGAAATGAAATATCCAGTGCACGATCTAGAATTGGCAGCCATAGTAATTGCATTGAAGATATGACGACATTATTTATATGGTACGTCTTTTACCATATATACGGATCATAAAAGTTTGAAGTTTTTGTTCACTCAGACAGAGTTGAACATGAGACAAATGAGATGGATGGATTTTTGAAGGACTATGATTGTGAGATTGAGTATCATCCAGGAAGGGCTAATTTAACAGCTGATGCCTTAAGTCGAAAGGTACAATCTACTGTCAATGATGTCATTCAATTATCTGCTTTGATAACTTCTTGTTGTACGTTGGGATATGAGTTTGAGGCAGTGACAGTGCCAGTTAGGGTATCAACATTGTTGGTTGAACCCGATATTTTTGAGAAGATTAGAACGGCACAAAGCACTGATTATGAAGTACAACAGTGGAAAGAAAGGATAAGTCAAGGATATACATCTGATTTTGTCATAACAGGTGATGGGAGTTTGAAACATGGACAGCGTTTGGGTGGTACCTGCTACATTAGGACTACGCCAAGAACTATTACAATGTGCTCATTGTAGTAGAGATAGTATACATCATGGAGGAAAGACAATGTACAAAGAATTGCGTACCCAATTCTGGTGGAAACGCATGAAACAAGATGTACTTGACTTTGTGAAACGTTGTTTGATCTGTCAACAAGTAAAAGCAGAAAGACAGAGACCAGGAGGTGAATTACTAAGTTTAGAGATTCCTCAGTGGAAATGGGAACATATCGCAATGGATTTTGTGACCTATTTACCAAGAACATCTTCTGGTTGTGATGCGATTTGGGTGATTGTTAAATGTTTCATGCCAATATCATTTGCAATTAGTACCAAAGTTGTATAAGTTTCATACCAATTTCATATGTAATTAGTACCAAAATTGTAAATGTTTCATACCAATATCTTTTGCAATTAGTACTAAAATTGTATAGGTTTCATACCAATTGCATATGACCATAACTGTAAATGTTTCATACCAATATCATTTGTAATTATTACCAAAGTTGTATATTTTTCATACCAATTTCATATGTAATTGTATGATAATTGTAAATATTTCATACCAAACTCTTTTATAATTAGTACCAAAGTTGTATAAGTTTCATACGAATTTCATATGTAATTAGTATCATAATTGTAAATGTTTCATACCAATATCATTTGTAATTAGTATCAAAATTGTATATGTTTCATACCAATTTCATATGTAATTAGCATCATAATTATAAATGTTTCATAACTCTTTTGTAATTAGTACCAAAGTTGTATAGATTTCATACGAATTTCATATGTAATTAGCATCATAATTGTAAATGTTTCATACCAATATCATTTGTAATTAGTATCAAAATTGTATATATTTCATACCAATTGCATACGTAATTAGTATCATAATTGTAAATGTTTCATACCAAACTCTTTTGTAATTAGTACCAAAGTTGTATAGATTTCATACGAATTTCATATGTAATTAATATCATAATTGTAAATGTTTCATACCAATATCATTTGTAATTAGTATCAAAATTGTATATGTTTCATACCAATTTCATATGTAATTAGTATCGTTAGATAATCAGATTCAATCAATTAAAATGACTATCTTATTTGTGGTCCCATCGAGTTTGATGAAACAATGGGTAAGTTTTGTAAGATTAAGGACATGTGACCTAAAAAATTTACACTAGATATACCCACACGTTGTAACTCAACATATAAATGGCTAAATGATTCATATGAATATAGAGAGTTAATGACAACTTAAAAAATTCAAATTCTCACCCCCTTACATTTCCTTTGTTTTTTTTATGATTCTTTTATAGTACATTTTAAATTTTTTTAAATAAAATTTTGATTTTGATTTTTTTAATTTAAAATTTAAGGGGTCGAACCATAACCGTAACCGACGGTTCACGAACCATAACTGAAACCGTCTATGAAGGTTAAGGTTAAGGGTCGAGCTCTTTTGAACCGTCGAACCGGCGGTTCCAAACCGACAACTGGCGGTTCACGAACCATGGTTAGTCTAAGTACTGGAATCATATCATTTCTGTAATAACAAAGTTCAAACTAAGTTCAGTTTTCAAGTAATGAATAATATTGAGTAATGCAAATGGATGTGATTGAAATTGAAAGTATTGAATTTCGAACTATTGATAGACTTTATGATTTCACCAGAGTTGATTAGGAAGCTAAGAGTTTTCCTTAAATTACTGAAAACCTCATGAAATGAATTGCACGAACTTGGGGAAATCAAAGTAATATGCTAATGAATGTGGTTTAAACATGTAAGGAAATTGAACTTGATTTTAACAAATTAAATGACATAGTATGATTGAACGGATATTTGACATTGTGTACATCTTATTAAATTCCATACTGAAAGGTCATTGATGTGATTGAAGATATCGAGATTGGACAACTAAAAATAGGTATGTTGCGATAGGTAACATACAACATGTATCTGTATCATTTGATACATGATTTGCTGAACTTACGTGAATTACGTGAAATTACTTGGCTATGTGATTTTAATTGAATTATGAGCATTCACAACATTCATAATTGGCATATCGATGTATGAAAATAAATATTTTTTTAACACACATCATTTGATAAATATACATCGATATTGAGATGAATCACATGAGATAATGTTATTGCATGATGCATTGACACGCATGTACATAGAGAACATCATGTTGATCCTATCGACTCTTTCGTTGACACCTATATCTTTTCGTTGGTATCTGTGATGCGTGTATGGGGTTGATGGGCTCTCCGATGGCTCAGCGGAGAGAGTGAGCTGAGAGATGCTGTAGCGACGAGTGTGCCGACGTTGCCAAGACATGAGGGACGATGGATCGCCGATGGCTCGACTGAGAGAGATGCCGTAGCGACGAGCGTGTCGACGCCCTGTTCGAGCTTGATATTGATTGATGATACCTTTATTTTTACTCCGATAATTGGTATCTTAAGATTCGATTCATTGTACCTTACATGCATTACATTGCATTACATTGCATCATCTCACATTTTATAAATACATGTTGTAATTACTTGATCGTTGCATATTGGGCTTTGGCTCACCCACAAGGGGGCTGCTGTTGTCTTTATGTGCGGAAAATAGCAGGTATTATAAGTAACCACAATCCCAAAGAAAGAATAATCGTTGAAGTCTTACATGAGGTTGTTTCTTGTCTTTTTCCAAATCGTAGGATAGTTAAATTATATCAGGGTGTGTCATGGATCGTATAATTATGTAAATTGAGTTTATTTTAGTTCAGTCTTAAATATTTGTGATTTTTAGCTGTTTACTTACTGCTGATGGTATTATGTAAATATTTTGAGTATGAAATGTGTGCTGGAGACTTATTGTGCATGATATGATATGATATAAATATTTTTAGTACGGATTATGTGTTGGATACTTATGATGCATGCTATGGTATTATGTATTCTTTCTGTATTTATGATATTATTATTGTGTTTTCATTTTTTTTGGTATGTCCCTCGTGCGGGAGGTCATGCCGAAAGTTTTAGAGTCACTTGTTGGCATGATTTTAAATAATCTTCCACTGTTTACAAAAACATAATCATTTATGATAATTAAACACTTGATTAGGAACGAGTCCTCACAGTTGGTATCAGAGCATAAACTAGGAATGCCATTATCTTGAGTCTTGTGTACACTTTGAATAGACACAAATGAACATGTGAGTTTGTGTTTGAAACTTATTTGACCTATTTGCTCTTACGTGAATTCGAGTGAAAGAGTTGATGTCAATCTGTGATTATATTTGAGTATATTGAGTTGTGTCGTATTGATATTGACCACGATATCGATGCATTACTATTTATATTTGATAAAATTTAGTAGGGAAAGAGTTTACACTCGAACACTACGAAACTTGTCAATATTGAGCGAGTCATGAATTTGATTATATAAATGAAGAGTATGCATATCATATGGGACATTCAAACTGTTTTATGAAATTTTACTGAGTAAGATATCTTTGAACAATGAAGTTGCTCTGGAACCTGTTGATAATAACATGGTTGAATGAGTTATGAGATAAATGATGAATGAGAGTCCTTGGATGTGATTGAGATATCTCCAGGATATAGAACCATTTAGATTTCGACAATGAGATGCTAGAAAAGAATGAAATATGGCTATATCGAAATGAGATTTGAGTACAATTTATTTTTATAAAAAGTAAAATGAATGAACTGATGAATATGTTATATGAAAACATAGTTAGATACTAGTTTTGATAACATGGAATATAGGTGCGAAATTGTCACCAAGAATGAATTGTATAGAAACATCATGGCATGTTGGGATAATACAATTATGTAAGATATAGATCGAGAACTTTTGGGAAGTCTTATTCTTCGGATGAATTCCCATGTATCACAAATTTTTGAAATGAAATTTAATGATAATATGAGTATATGATGTATGATCGAACCTACAGAAGATTTTTATTTTCATTAAGTAGTTCGATGCTAATTGATTAATATGAGTATGTAAAATTTTATGGCAGATGTCTAAGTCGAAACTCCTTCTGTGTTACGGTACTTCATAATTTGCCTAAGATGAAGTAATAAATTAGGTGTAATGCTTTAACTTGTAATTTATTCGAAATCTTAATTCTAAGAAAATGATTGTGTTTTTAAGTTGTATTTGTTAATAACATAGATGAAGCACAAATGATGCGACTCATCAACATATACAATAAGAGAATGTACAGATGTACATCCGGACATGATTTGAATGATGCACCAAAATAATTAAATAAATGCTAAAAATGTTACAATATATTTGAAAACCATTAATGAACTGATTAAATACGAACTTGGCGTAAATGTACCATATAATCCATTTTCAAGTAAAGTTTAATTTCTGAAAATTTAGAAGTGGTACGAACCCAGGCCTGGAAGTCACGCGGATGCAGTGTTGTACACGAACCCGTGCTCGGAACTATTATGGATCTCAGGTTTACTGGAGTGATAATTTTGGGTATATTAAAGAACAGAAATTGTATAAACCTGAATATTAACTCGG
Source organism: Haberlea rhodopensis (assembly GCA_907163345.1). Classification (NCBI taxonomy): domain Eukaryota; kingdom Viridiplantae; phylum Streptophyta; class Magnoliopsida; order Lamiales; family Gesneriaceae; genus Haberlea; species Haberlea rhodopensis. Next base: position 49,872 of record CAJQUN010001463.1, read on the forward strand.
ATTAGACTTTGTACATTGTGGTACAGTTAATGTTTAGGCTTGTAAAACTTTCGAAGATACTTCCAACGCGAATTGTAAGCACATTTCTATAGAGATCATGACTCGGTATTGAATTTTGACAAATTGAATAATGATCGTTTTATGTTAATCATTTACTTGATTCAATATTTTCAGACGATTTTATACGTCTACTAAAAGATTTGCACTCTGAATAGTATCAGGTATCAATCCAAAACCAAGATCTGCCTAAATTTCTTGGGTAATCGACATATGATTATGTCATACGAGACTCTAATTCTTGATATTTTCTTGAACTCGGTGAGTCGAATCTTTTGACAATTCCTAATCGACTGGTGATTACACATATAAGTATTATATTGGTCATTTGAGTATGAGTATTATATTGGTCTTTCACGATGAAAATAGACTGTGTTGAATATCCGAAACATATATATCAAATTCCATACGTAAATGTCCAACCTGGATGTGGATTGCACTGGATGGTAATCTTTCTATCATGTTATTTAGCGGGATACTTCTATTGACCTTTCCCACCGATAGCAAAGAATATGAAATTATCACATCTCTTATGCGATTAGCTCAAGTGAGTCAAATATTTCTTTGATTAGATGAGCGTAATTTTGGTCCTTTGACTAACCACTGAATCTGTGTATGTCAATCCTTCTGACACCACAGAGAATATGACGTATCTGTAACCGATATCTCAGTTTCCTATCAGGAAATGATTATGTATGCCAAGCTATCCAAATGGAAATTTTGGATGATCGAAGTGATACTCATAGGGCCACGACATTTCTCGACGTAGCTTCTGTTGATTCAACCAAGGTCGAAGTAGTGTTAAACTGCCTACGACCTACCAATGTTCATGAGGTCCGATGTTTTATGGTTTAGCGGGATTCCAAATGTTCGATTTATCGAAAGGTTTAGTTTTTGAAAAATGGCTAAACATATTACTCAACTGACACAGAAAAGTTGAAACCGTGTTTGGTCAGATGAGTATGAAATTTGTTTTCTTGAGACCCTGTATATAGTTTTGAACTGGTAACAAATGTTCTGTTTGACGTCATTATTTATACGGGGGAAAATTTGTTTTTTTATTCGAACCACAAGAACTTACAACATCTATTCTTTCAATCCGATCTGAATACGAGACAACGCAGGTTGATGAATTTTTTGAAGGATTACGATGGTGAAACTCAAATGTCGCTACGGCTGTCCTTAGTCGTAAAGTCCACGAGTATGTTCTTGCTTATGTTCGTAGCACCAAGTGCATGCTGATATTTATACATTTGACTGAGCTTTTCACTAATACCAGAAATTATATCATTGTTTCAGCATTTTAAATTGAGTCGAAATTTATTCAAAACCTCAGATAAGCCTAACGTATTGATGTTCAAACTCAAAAATCTTTAGAACTCGTATCTTCAGAACATCCATCTTGCTTTCAGATACCTACCGATAGTTTCTACGTCTTAATGATTCATAAGTTGTTCCTGATAATTCTGATTTGACCTCTGAAATTATTCGAAAAGTTCATAACTGTGAAGACAGTATCTACCCTGAAGACGAAAGATGCTTATGACTCTGAGACCTCAGTTCTGATGTCGATATATGAGATAAAACTTTACTGATGCATTGTCAAATGTTGGGGTTGTTAACAAGTTTAAACCAAATGAATGAAACTCGGAGGGTTACTTCATGGCTTCAAAAGTCCCCCAATGGGATTGAGAACATATGGCTATGGATTTTGTGACCCGTATTCATCGATCACCCATAGACTGTGATGTTGTTTGGACATTATTGATCTACTTCCTAAGTCAGCACTTTTCTTTCTTTACGAGCGGACTTATTCTTATAGAGTACGACACATATCACGTATCGTGACGAATGATTTGAACTTTGGAGGGCATGAAGCTTTGCTGATAATCAAAGTTCCTATATTAATAACTACCAAACGAGCTTAGGTTTGACATCTTTTGAAATCTTTTAGGAGATACGTTGTAGATCTCCTCTAGCCTGTAAAGAAATCGGTGAAAAACTAGTGACTGGACTTGATAAATACGAGAAACGAATGATAATATTCAGTTGTTCAGATATCGGATGATGGCTGCCCAGGATCGTCAAGCTAGTTATGCTTCTAAACGAAGACGACCCATAGAATTTCAGATAGGTGATCATATGTTTCTGAAAATTTCTCCGTTAGAGACACAAATCGTTTTTGGTATGCGAGGGAAACTATCACCATATTACATTGGCTGTGCAAGATCCGAGATCGAATTGGAAATATTGCCTATAGATTGGCAATGTCACCAGCTGTATCGGTCACTCGTGATGTATTTCTTCATGTTGCTCGTTGCGAATATATTATTGAATCTATCACGTCTTTCAGTCTGATGAGATTGTAATTGCTCATTCTTGTCAAACATCTTGTTTGCATTTTGGATCTTAAGGATATATACATGTTCCATTGTAATCAATATATCCTGCCGTGTATTATGACCCATATACTACTTTCAGTGTTGATCTGAATCTATGTTTGAGATTTCGAGGATGAAATCTGTTTAACTGGGGGAGAAATATAAGGCCCCGAGACCTGTTTACTGTTAATTAAATATAATTTGGAAATTTATCAATAATTATTTTGGAATTAATTAATTTGAAGTGAAATTGACAATATGAATGTCAATTGACAATTTAATCGGAACAAGAGATAATTTTGAAATGATAAAACAAACTCCGATAATATTTTAAAAATAAATTATTAAAATGAAGAATTTAATTGTGTGTTTTACTAGTGGATATAATCCCAATTGTTGATTGTAAATTTAATTTATCAGCACATCGGTGACATTCTGATCTACATAACTGGATTAAAAACAATTTATTAAAGTGGATTTCAGCTCTTTTTTTTCACACCCCACACACATCAGATCCGAGACTTTCCTTCCATTCTCTCTCGCGCAGCTCGACCTCCTCCTGTAAAAGTCGCGCGCTCACCGCCGTCCGACCACCTCACGATGCGTCCGACCTACCACCGTGTACCTCACTCTCAGGCGCAACTTTCCACAACAAGAATCGACGGTGAAAGCTTCGAGATTCGTCGGATTTCGCCCAAGAACAGTGAGTTCGTGAATTTTAGGGTTATTCAAATTTCCGTTTGATTTCTGCGTTTTGATATTATATTGTTTTGACTATGCATGTCTAACACATTCCCCTCGCCTAGACCAGCATTTCCCCTCCAGTTGCCGCCCCTCTCGCCGCCTCGAGTAACCGGAAATAGCCATGTAGGCCGCCGTTATTGTTCACGCTATGGTAAATTCGAATTTATAGCTTCTAAATTCGAAATGTAGTTCTTGATTGCATGTGGAATTTGGTCGATTTAGTCGATGCATGTTTAAGGATTATGATCAAATTTCATGCTAGAGAGGGTGAAGTGCTTAAATTTTGTTCTTAATCGACTTTTAACTCCATTAAATCATGTTTTAGCTTGATTAATTAGAAATGTAATTTCAGTGCTTGTGGATTGAGTTTGATATTTCCTCGTTACCGTTTTGGTGGGGGAATAATTCGGTTTTCATGCTGGTGTTTTAAGAAGAATTTTGAAATCTAATGTTGAAGAAATTATATAGAATGGTCAGTACATGAAGCTCAATGGCTCTTGCTTTTCATTATGTTTCTATCTTAAAGATGATGTGTATGTTTGAAAATAGATGCATGTTTGGAAATCTACCGTTATAAGGTGCTTGTGCGAGTGCAATGCATGTCTAGGTACATGTTTTAGCATGATTGAGTCGATGTGGGGTTTAGTTGATGATTCCAGTACTGGATTCATATCATTTATGTAATAACCAAGTTCAACTAAGATAGTTTTCAAGTAATGAATATTATTGAATAATGCAAATGGATGTGATTGAAATGGAAAGTATTGAATTTCGAACTATTGATTGGCTTTATGATTTCACCAGAGTTGATTAGGAAACTAAAAGTTTTCCTTAAAGTACTGAAAACCTCATGAAATGAATTGCACGAACTTGGGGAAATCAAAGTAATATGCTAGTGAATGTGGTTTAAACATGTAAGGAAATTGAATACGAATTGGAATTATGATGATTCTAATTACTTGTTTTTAACAATTTAAATGACATAGTATGATTGAACGGATATTTGAAATTGTGTACATCTTGTTAAATTCCATATTGAAAGGTCATTGATGTGATTGAAGATATCGAGATTGGACAACTAAAAATAGGTATGTTGCGATCGGTAACATATGACAGATATCTGTATTATTTGATACATGATTTGCTGAACTTATATGAATTACGTGAAATTACTTGCCTATGCGATTTTAATTGAATTAGGAGCATTCATAGCATCATAATTGGCATATCGATATATGAAAATAAATGTTTTGTTAACACACATCATTTGATAAATATACATCGATATTGAGATGTATCACATGAGATTATGATATTGCATGATGCACTGACACGCGTGGACATTGAGAACGCCATGCTGATCATATCGACTCTTTCCTTGACACCTATATCTTTTCGTTGGTATCTGTGATGCGTGTCTGGATGTGGGCACGCCGAGTGCCGATGACTCGACGGAGAGAGTGAGCTGAGAGATGTCGTAGTGACGAGTGTGCCGACGTCGTCCAAATACGAGAGACAATGGACCACCGATGGCTCGACTGAGAGAGATGCCGTAGCGACGAGCGTGTCGACGCCCTGTTCGAGCTTGATATTGATTTATGATACCTTTATTTGGACTCCGATAATTGGTATCTTGAGATTCGATTCATTGTACCTTACATGCATTACATCATCTATCACATTTTATTTTATAGATACATGTTGTAATTACTTGATCGTTTCATATTGGGCTTTGGCTCACCCACAAGAGGGTTGTTGTTGTCTTTGTGTGCGGAAATAGCAGGTATTATAAGTAACCAGGATCCCAAAGAAAGAATACTCGTTGAAGTCTTACCTGAGGTTGTTTCTTGTCTTTTTCCAAGTCGTAGGATAGTTAAATTATACCAGGGTGTGTCATGGATCGTATAATTATGTAAATTGAGTTTATTTAATTTTAGTCTTGAATATTTGTGATTTTTAGCTGTTTACTTACTGCTGATGGTATTATGTAAATATTTTGAGTATGAAATGTGTGCTGGAGACTTATTGTGCATGATATGATATGATGTAAATATTTTTAGTACGGATTATGTGTTGGATACTTATGATGCATGCTATGGTATTATGTATTCTTTCTGTATTTATGATATTATTATTGTGTTTTCATTTATTTTGGTATGTCCCTCGTGCGGGAGGTCATGCCGAAAGTTTTAGAGGCACTTGTTGGCATGATTTTAAATAATCTTCCGCTGTTTACAAAAAAACATAATTAGTTTGTGATAATTAAATACTTGATTAGGAACGAGTCCAAACAACTAAAAGTAAGGTGAGATATGAATTTAACATAGGAATTGAACGTCCAATGATGATTATTCATATGAAAGTTGATCTTATATGAAAAATCGATGATCAAGATAGTATACCTCAATTATAAAGCGATCGAAAGCCAAGAATCACGTTTATCTCATAATTTAAGTCAGCTTATTTTATTCTTGCACAATAGTGTAATAGCTTTTAGATTTTAAATAAACTTCAAACCCCCCTTTTATTTTGTTTTGCAAAAGTTAACAAAAGATACATCCTTACTCGTGGGTAGGGATGTCAATGGGACGGGTCCAAACCCGGACCCGCATTGAACCCGCCCCGCCGGGGTGGGTCTAGACCCACTTCAACCGGATTTGGAAGCGGGGCGAGGCGGGTCCTGGTATTGGCCGAACCCGCCCCGGACCCGCCCAGCAATATATTTTTAATTTTTTAAAAAAAAAATATGATATTGACTATACATTTTACTTCTTTAATTGAACAATAAAGTGTTATTATTTAATTTTATATCAAAATTCATGTGTTCATGTTAAAGAAATTGGACATTTTGAAGGAAATAAGAGCAAATTAATAAATATTTAGTAGCTTAAAGATAATTTTACAATACTTATTATAAATATTAACTAGAGAAAACATGAAATTTAATTACAAAACTCAACTTTTGTGTTTCAAAATTGATTTCTAGCAAAAAAAAAAATTTAAAAAAAAAATTTGGAACCGGGGCGGGGCGGGTAAACCCGCCGAGTTCGCGGGTCTAAGCGGGGCGGGGCGGGTCTGGGTTTTATGTGTCGCGGGGCGGGTCCTGGGATTGGCCAAACCCGTCACATACCCGACCCGTTGCCATTCCTACTCGTGAGATCGATGTCTACTCACGCTACTACATTCTTATACTGTTATTAACCGAGAATGATTAATTTGAACGTACACAACAAGCGCACACCAATAACAAATACATAAAGTACAGACACAGAAGCACATGCATTTTGAAAGAGAGATATTAGAGAAAACAGCAGTTAGATATTTAATACATTTTGAGCAGCACCTTCCTTGCCCGTTGCATTTCCGATGTGCTTCAAGAGGAAATAGTTTGCTAAGTGCTGAATACCAGCTACAGACCACACTTCATTGAAATTTAGTGACCCATTAAGAATCTTGCCAAAAAATTCGATAAAGTTGAGCAACAATAATCTGATGGCATTATTTCTTGGGCAAGTGGTTCGATCAGTAGGCTGCCCGTGTGTCTTGTCCACCCTTATCGGAATCACTTTTTTTTTTAGCCTTAACTGTGTGAGTAGAGGCATCATGCTTGGGAGCCTTGGCATTTTCGGAGTTTGTATCAACATTTACATTGGCACTTGAGAGCCCCGTAGACTTTGTACAAGAAGTGGTAGCTCGGAACTGGTGCGACGAGTCTGTCATGTTGGTGTTAATACTATCCACTATATGGTCATGATCAAGTACACCATCAGTGCATATTTTGGAATGCTTCTTCAGTGGACGTACAACCTTTTCCCCCTTAGGATGTGATATAGGGCGTTCCATAATTTTTCTGATGGCATTATTTCTTGGGCAAGTGGTTGATCGATGACCAATGATCTTGCAATCAGTACAAAAATCTGGCTCATTTTCAAATCTGATTTCCAAGTCCAGTTCTAACCCCTCCGGGAAGGAGGTTGGCACACTACGGGCCAAAGGGACTGACATGTCTACATCAACGAGTGCACGGGCATATGAGAGGCGTGCCTTTGTGGTAGTGAGTTCATCAGTGTGAATATGTTTGCCCACATAAGATAAGATCCGGCTTAGTGCTTTTGCATTCCAGCATGTTGGGGGCAGCCCCGGTAGCGTGACCCACAGTGGAACACGAGTCATCTCTTTGTCATTGAAATCAAACAAAGTAGGCATTTTTTTCAGAATTAAACCACGCCCATATACATTGTAGGGACCCCCATTAAGCACTTTTTCCAAGTCAGAATTAGAGGTGAACTTGGATATAAGCCAACGGCTGGGGTGAGAGTGATAGATGTGCTTAACTCCCCAAGGCATACAAATTTCCTTCAGGCTCGGATCCCAGGGAATTTACCGGCAAAGTAACCCACTAAGCAATGTGCAACCACCGAAATGTCATCCACTTCCGAGATAGGGACACTGCACTTGCCATCAAGTATATCAGTCTGACTGAGTGGCGTGGGATTTGGCCCACTCCGGTTAGTTTTGAAGTCAAAGTTCTTAGTAAAGGGTTTAAATCATCCAACTTGGGCTTAGTCAAACCAGGGGCCATACGAGGAGCATTATCACGGATGCCTCGAATTGATTGGCCAATTTTGGTTGATGTGTCCGAGACCCTAGCTCCCTCTGCCAGGGGCTGCTGCAGCAATGAAGGGTGTCCGAAGCATCTAACCCAGGGGAGCCAGGCATGTCAGCCGAAATACTAGTATCATCTTTCCCAAAGGTGATTGAACCACTGTCCGAGAATAACATGTGCTGACCAATACCCGCAAATCCCTGAGGGCGGAAACCACTCGGCTGGTGGAACTTATGCTTATTGCTACCCATTGGAAGTTGCTGTGAGATACTCATTGAGGCAATAAAGCAAACACCTGATGTGTGCTCAATGCCAAGAACTCTCGAACCAGAAGAAGAGTAGAAATAAACCAGAAAAATTCAACACCCCGTACACAGAGAACAACAACTGAATGCCTCTGAACCACCCTCAGCCACTTAGGAACACAATATAGCAAAATCGAAGCTCCAAAGAAAAGGTGCAGAAAGCGATGGTGCGATAGTTGTGAAGCCAGAAACTAAGCAAGGAAAATCAACCCAGATGCACAAAGCTAGCAAAAACTATGTGGAAGCCATCCACAATCACCAAATAAATTAAAGCCAAGGACGTACCAGATGTGAGGGAAATCTCAGCGCAAAGCGCAAACAGCGAAGGAAGCTAGGGTTCAAAACCCACGATCAGATTTGAGCTTAATGGGATCGAAGCTTGTGTAATGATTATCCAATGCAATGATGTATTCAGAAATCCAAATGCAAGAGTCCGAGGAATCGAGCAACAGCGAAGTGAAATGGTTTCAGCAGAACAAAGGCGCCATCGCATTGCTAGAGAGATGGGAGAGCATTTTCTCTCTCTAACCAAAGTTACTGAGAGCTCTTTCTTTTTTTTTATCAGTAAATAAACATGTATTACGACAACAAAAATCTAGAAAATATTACAACTACAAAGATTAACCAAATAAAGCTACCTTTGAAACCAAATGTAGCGACAACTAACCTATGAAGCCCATACATTCTACGCCAAAATTAGAATGTTTAAACATCGAAAAACATGTACCTGTATCTTATGGAATGTTCGATCAGCATCTATCATCTTCCCTTCGAATAGCATCAGATTCCTAGATTGCCAAATCTGGTAAACTGTCGCTCCAAGTGCTACCAAACGGACTCGCCTCTGATTAAGCGCATCCTCTTAATTCGCGATGAACTTATATCCGGGATTGGGGAGCCTGACCGCGTTGCAGAATCCTTACTCAAATGGTTTGGGGGTGAAAAAACAAATGGTGCCTACGGTTTCTTTAAGCCCGCGGCTAATAGGGTTATTTGGTCCAACATTGTTTGGAGGCGTGGCATATTACCCAAGCATGCATTCACTTTATGGTTGGGGATCCTAGGGAAGCTGCAGACTTCAGATCGACTTTTCTATGTTCAAGACAAATCTTGTAAACTTTGCTTGAACGGACTTGACTCGCATGACCATTTGTTCTTCAAATGTCCGTACAGTACATCATTATGGGACATGATGCGGAATTGGCTAAGGATGAGGCGGGAGATGTCTACTCTAAAAAGTGCACGCAAATGGTTCAAGAAACAGTATGATGGAAGCAACCAACAGGCCACAGCCCGTATGGTAGCACTTGGAGCGACAGTTTACCAGATTTGGCAATCTAGGAATCTGATGCTATTCGAAGGGAAGATGATAGATGCTGATCGAACATTCCATAAGATACATGTACATGTTTTTCGATGTTTAAACATTCTAATTTTGGCGTAGAATGTATGGTTTTCATAGGTTAGTTGTCGCTACATTTGGTTTCGCTTTATTTGGTTAATCTTTGTAGTTGTAATATTTCTAGACTTTTGATGTAATACATGTTTATTTACTGATCAAAAAAAAAAAAAAAAGCTCTCAGTCGCTCTCAGTAACTTTGGTTAGAGAGAGAAAATGCTCTCTCATCTATCTAGCAATGCGATGACGCCTTTGTTCTGCTGAAACCATTTCACTTCGCTGTTGCTCGATTCCTCGGACTCTTGCATTTGGATTTCTGAATACATCATTGCATTGGATAATCATTACACAAGCTTCGATCCCACTAAACTCAAATCTGATCGTGGGTTTCGAACCCTAGCTTCCTTCGCTGTTTGCGCTTTGCGCTGGAATTTCCCTCACATCTAGTACGTCATTGGCTTTAATTTATTTGGTGATTGTGGATGGCTTCCACATAGTTTTTGCTAGCTTTGTGCATCTGGGTTGATTTTCCTTGCTTAGTTTCTGGCTTCACAACTATCGCACCATCGCTTTTTGCGATTTTCTGCACCTTTTTTTTGGAGCTTGGATTTTGCTATATTGTGTTCCTAAGTGGCTGAGGGTGGTTCAGAGGCATTCAGTTGTTGTTCTCTGTGTACGGGGTGGTGAATTTTTCTGGTTTATTTATACTCTTCTTCTGGTTCGAGAGGTTCTTGGCATTGAGCACACATCAGGTGTTTGCTTTATTGCCTCAATGAGTATCTCACAGCAACTTCCAATGGGTAGCAAGAGCAATAAGCATAAGTTCCACCAGCCGGGTGGTTTCCGCCCTCAGGGCTTTGCGGGTATTGGTCAGCACCTGTTATTCTCGGACAGTGGATCAGAAAGTTGGTTCAATCACCTTGGGGAAGATGATACTAGTATTTCGGCTGACATGCCTGGCTCCCCTGGGTTAGATGCTTCGGACACCCTTCATTCTTCATTGCTGCAGCAGCCCCTGGAAGAGGGAGCTAGGGTCTCGGACACATCAACCAAAATTGGCCAATCAATTCGAGGGCATCCGTGATAATGCTCCTCGTATGGCCACTGTTTGACTAAGCCCAATTGGATGATTTAAACCCTTGGACTAAGCACGTTGACTTCAAAACTAACCGGAGTGGGCCAAATCTCACGCCACTCAGTCAGACTGATATACTTGATGGCAAATGCATTGTCCCTATCTCGGAAGTGGATGACATTTCGGTGGTTGCACATTGCTTAGTGGGTTACTTTGCCGGTAAATTCCCTGGGATCCGAGCCCTGAAGGAAATTTGTATGTCTTGGGGAGTTAAGCACATCTATCACTCTCACCTCAGCCGTTGGCTTATATTCAAGTTCACCTCTAATTCTGACTTGGAAAAAGTGCTTAATGGGGGTCCCTACAATGTATATGGGCGTGGTTTAATTCTGAAAAAAATGCCTACTTTGTTTGACTTCAGTGACAAAGAGATGACTCGTGTTCCACTGTGGGTCACGCTACTGGGGCTGCCCCCACCATGCTGGAATGCAAAAGCACTAAGCCGGATCTTATCTTATGTGGGCAAGCCTATTCACACTGATGAACTCACTACCACAAAGGCACGCCTCTCATATGCCCGTGCACTCGTTGATGTAGACATGTCAGTCCCTTTGGTCCGTAGTGTGCCAACCTCCTTCCCGGGGGTTAGAACTGGACTTGGAAATCGATTTGAAAATGAGCCAGATTTTTGTACTAATTGCAAGATCATTGGCCATCGATCAACCACTTGCCCAAGAAATAATGCCATCAGAAAAACTATGGAACACCCTATATCACATCCTAAGGGGGAAAAGGCTGTACGTCCACTGAAGAAGCATTCCAAAATATGCACTGATGGTGTACTTGATCATGACCATATAGTGGATAGTATTAACACCAACATGACAGACTCGTCGCACCAGTTCCGAGCTACCACTTCTGGTACAAAGTCTACGGGGCTCTCAAGTGCCAATGTAAATGTTGATACAAACTCCGAAAATGCCAAGGCTCCCAAGCATGATGCCTCTACTCACACAGTTAAGGCTCCGAAAAAAGTGATTCCGATAAGGGTGGACAAGACACACGGGCAGCCTACTGATCGAACCACTAACCTGGGCAACAATGACAATCAATTGAAATCAGCTACTGACAAGGAACATTCGCACATGGTTGGACCCTCTACGCACCCTGATATGCCAACAGGGACTGTCGAGGGGTAATGGCGCATGATGTGAGCAAACACAACAGGAAGAAAAAGGGCAAAATGACATCTGAAGATGGGCGGGGTCACTCGCCTAATCCTCACCCATGAAAATTGCCTCTTGGAATATAAGGGGCTTCCACAAACCACTTAAGCAACAAGGGGTTGTGGATATCATCAAAGCCCACAATGGATATTATTGGATTAGTTGAAACTAAGTTACATTATAATAACTTAGACTCGTTGATGCGAATAAGATTCCCTTCGTGGAAGCAGGCAAATAACTTCTCGTCTCACCCCCTGGGTCGAATTTTGGTGCTTTGGAACCCAAGATCAGTAAATGTTGAGGTTTTGGAAACCATCTGCACAACATTTGCACTATCTGGTCTCCTGGCTTGTAACAAGGATCTCCTTCCTTACACTTTGTTTATGGCTTTCACTCCATAGTAACTCGACGGACGCTTTGGGATTCCATCCGTCTCATTGGGTCGCATACTATGGAGCCCTGGTTGGTTCTAGGTGATTTCAACAGTGTGCTCACAGCTGGTGAAAAACTTAATGGTCTGCCTGTGACAGCTTATGAAACTCGGGATCTCACGCTTTGTTGCTCAGACTCGGGCATAGCCGATCTACCATCAAGTGGTTGCTACTTCACTTGGTCAAACAACTCGGTATTATCAAAAATTGACAGGGCAATGGTCAATGAATCTTGGTGGCTGACTGACTGGAGAGCTGAGGCAAAATTCATCCCCCCCAGGATGTTTATCCGACCACTCACCATGCATTGTCTCGCTACTATAGAGGCATATCAGTTTGAGTAGACCGTTCAAGTTCTACAATATGTGGACTACACATGAATCCTTCATGGACACTGTATCTTTGGTGTGGGATACACAGATCAATGGCACACAGCAATACATCTTATGTTCGAAGCAAAAATCATTGAAGCATGAGTTGTGGAAGCTCAATGACTTGCATTTTGCGCACATCTCCATGCGTGCACGCAATGCAAAAAATGAACTGGCAGAGTTCCGCAATCTGAGCTCCTGTCTGAATAGGGTTGGATGCCGAAGGCACCTGTGGGCAACCCTCAGCTACAGGCGCTTCGCATCCGAGCTTGGAATTTTGCAGATGCGGAAAGACTATTCTACTCACAAAAAAGCAAAATGTGTTTACCTATCAAGTGGTGATAAATGCACTAAATTCTTTCATGATCTTGCAAAACGGAATAGCAAAAGAAACACACTCACTTCCATTTGCGAAGATGACGGGAATTTCACGGAATGTACTGATGAAGTAGGCAAGGAATTTGTTGGACTATTATAAGGCGTTATTGGGTACATCAACACAATGTGACAATATTGAGTTGCAGTACTTAATACTGGACCCTTACTTTGCTCAGATGCTACGGCTACCTTACTTGCTGATGTCACTGTTGAGGAGATCCATACAACACTATTGATATTGGAGATGACAAGGCACCAGGCCCTGATGGTTATAACTCCAAGTTCTACAAAAAATCTTGGAGTATTATTCAGGAACAGATTGTCAGTGCGGTGCAGAAGTTCTTTCGAACTGGCTGTTTGCTCAAACAATTGAATCATGCGGTTATTACACTTGTTCCAAAATCGACACATGCATCGCGTGTTAATGATTATCGGCCCATTTCATGTTGCAACACTGTGCATAAAATCATCTCGAAGATCTTGGCATCTAGATTATCCTCTGTGCTTAACTCTTTCATTGACCTGGCACAATGGGGCTTTTTAAGGGCCGCTGACAACATTCATTGGCTCAGGAGCTTCTTCGAAAGTATAACAGGAGAAAAGAACATCAACGCGGTGCATTCTTAAAGTTGATCTACAAAAGGCTTTTGACACCGTTGATGGGGGTTCTTGGAGTCTGTCTTGCTTGGTTACAGTTTCCGCCGCGGTTTGTTAGGTGGGTAATGCAGTGTGTATCCACCACTACCTTCTCAGTCTCTATAAATGGTGGCATCTTTGGGTTCTTCAAAGGGAAAAGGGTCATTCGCCAAGGAGATCCTCTATCACCCCTTCCTCTTTGCTATTGTGTGGAATACCTATCTCGGATGATCAGGAGGGACACATCAGGCTCTCCTAAACCCTAAACCCGTCGCACCAGTTCTGAAAGCACTTTGCCTTAGGATCAGTTCTTCAGATGGCATGTCTTGTATAGAGTGCCAAAAAAAAAGATTAAATTGACCCATTCCTGAACCTTGGAAAAAATAAAGATAACTCTTCATCCTTATCTCAAAATGAATAACATGCATATATATATAAACACACTGTAGCACAATATACCCAAGTTTACGATGACCTTTCTTGAAAAGTTATTGGTGGTGGAACCAGCTTCAAGAATAAATGCAGATTACATCCATATGACATGGAATACAAGGATGTCATGGATAGGGACTACCTACATGTACAAGAAAATTATGCACCTATGTAAGTCGATAAATAAATGGATCCTTAAACCATGGATAAATAAAACAGGGACAATTGACCTCAAAAGAAGAACCGTATCCTTAACATTGCAAACTATACAGTATACATACACATTGGGTGTACTAACTACTACTACAATATGCTAAAGTTTTAGAGAAATAACAATGAGATTTTTTTCTGTTACCATTGGGTGGACTATGTTAATCACCCCACCATAGATAACGGATGAGTGTCGACACCCATATTTACTAAGGGTATGTGCACGGTCAGAGGTGGCGATGGACTGAATCAAAAACCAATTTACCTTAGGAAAATCATGTCCTCAAATTATTGACATAAAATTGATATAATAAACAGGAAGTTTAAAGCATTTAATTTGCTATTTTCCATTCCTCTAATTTGAAGATAACATCTTATCAT
>CAJQUN010001464.1:0-64478 GCA_907163345.1 Haberlea rhodopensis
CACGAGTCGAAAGCCTTTCTTGTTCAGCACTACTACTGAGATAGATTATTCCTGAACTCTGGTCACGTGGAGCACCTCGGTAAGAGTGATTTGTTGAAAATTCAACAATTTTCTAGTAGCAAAGTATGCTTATTCCACACTGATTCAGATCCAAAAAATAAAGAACAGAAACAATTTGAGTTTACGATTGTTGGAACGTTTATTTAAATAAACGGATCGAATCAGCTTAAACAATTGTGATGAAAAATAAATTATATTGAATACAGAAACAGTGGACTTACAAAACACAAATAATAGAGAATACAATAGCAGTAGACTTACAGCAACAACGATAAATTGAAGAAAGACTTAACAATAAGAATCTGGAAACGATTCTGAACCAGCAACAAACAAGCCGTGTGCCCTTAAACTCAAATTTGCCCGCCTAAATAAGCTTATGGTCTTCTGGACAAGAGAGTTGCAAGATACAACACACAATCACCTCTGTCCGGATTGAAGTATAATTCCAATCAGACTCTTTCAACACTAGTTAGTGTGTATTACTCTCAAACATATGAAATATGTATGAATGCAGATTTTCGGATTGATGAAACAATAGAACTGGATCAGCTTATATAGTTGAGCAACAGAACTCCAAAGGTCAGAAAAATTATGATTAAACAACATATGTAATAATTATCAATCAAAACATACATAATCATTGACAGTTAAGCGCATAAATATGTCTATTTCTATTTCTAGCCACATCAAATATCTAATCAGCTTATTTCAAGTTTTTTTTACTATTGTCATATTATTGTAAACATATATGTTACTATATGTATCAATTTCGATAATTATTTTAATTCAAAATCAAAATTCTTATATAATGATATTTTTATCAAATTTATATAAATTATCAACATTTAAATTTATCAATCATTGATCTTATATATGCCAAATTCCTTTTAGCTTTATTTCAAAGCCAAAGCGGAACCCATAGATTCTGTCGTATTGGAGGTGTTTCATCTTATATGTATATTTAATGTGCAAAATTTTATACAGATATTATATAACGAAGTGGATAATATATGTAAATCTATTGTAAAATAGGCTTACATACATAATTGTATTGTTTAATAGACCCACATTTTATATGGATTATATTATATATAAATCTATTGTAAAATAGACTTATGCATATGATTGTATTATTTGATATACACAAATTTTAAGTTTTTTTTATACGAATAATACAAAAATTAATTATATTTACCTAAATATCAAATAAAAAGAAAATAAAATTTTGTAATGAACCCGGTCTGGATATTTGTTGCAAAATCCCGGTTCCTTTTACAAAATTTTCTTTTCAATTTCATATTTCGTAAATATAATTATTATCATTTACAAAAATCTGCACCCATGTAAACTGTAAAGTAAAGGACTCGCTTCCTCTCTCCAAAATCTTTTATTTTAACTTCCATGACCATCATCGCAAGGATCCCTTTCCTACCCTTAACCTCGAATCCAAAACCCGATTCAAATTCTCTATTCCCAGTGGTGGGCCGAATTTCTTTAAAGTGGGTTTCCCGAGGAAGAGGGAGGAGTGTTGTAGATTGTTGTGGGTGGATGAGAGTGGGGAAATGGAATGGATTAAAAGATTGGGAAGTGGTTGGTTTACGGATGATGCCTTTCCAAGAAAGATAGGTCTGTGGAAGTTGAGAAAGTGAATGGCGGCGAGGATATATTTGACGCGGCTGCGGCGGCAACGGAGCCCATGGCGCAGCCTGATCATCTTGTTATCATGGTCAATGGCCTCGTTGGAAGGTACGAGTACGATGATTATGCTCGTGTTTTGTTTAGGATGTTTGCCTAGAAATCTAGTTATATGCAGCTGCTGATTTAGCGTATTTTTGGTCGAAAGTAAAGCTCGCCGGGCTGGCTCTGCCCCCCCCTATGGTTTGATTGCATTTGTGATATTTCAAAGTTGTAGGCATCGGTTGTTATTAGTGTTATTAAGATTTTAATGTCAACGATTCAGGGATTGAATAAACGGGGACCTGATGCTCATCTTCTTTTAATTCGTCGTTAAATTTTGTTGCTGGACTACTTTATTTTTCTCTACCCCCATCTTCATATCCTTTAATCATCTGGATTGCACAATGTCTTATTAGACTTGTGTTTTTGGAAGAAAATGTCCAATCATTGAGTGTAGGGCTAGTATGTAAATTAACTCGGGATTTTCTGAAGTTAGGAGATGTATTAGCTGCATTGCATTAGAAGTGAACATATAGAAGTTCTAGCTCTTTGAATGGAGTAAACAGACAGGCTAAACAGATAAAATGAGAAACAGGAACATACTCTTTGAGTGAGTAGCAAAAATTGAACATATATCAGGAGAGGTAAAAAAATATTTTTTTTTTTTTATTTTTTTAAAGTTGTGTCGGAAAAACGAGTTGCAAAATATCACGATATGTGTAGGGAAAGAGAGTTGGTAGGATTACTTGAAGAAAGACCATCATTAGCATTGTCAAATAGAGTCTCTAAAATAGTATTTTCTTGAGGTGGGATATTACAGTTGACTCTTGTTTAAAGAAAATTATTTCATGAAGCCTTTCTATATGGCATGGTGAAGTGAGAAACTGTAGAATTTATGACCTACAAATGACAACATATTCCAATATGATTAAGCAGACGGAATAAGTGGTGGCTAGCTCTGCAGAAATGGTATTTCCCTATGAATCTTATATGGCTTAATAGAATTATGAAGACAACTTGTCTATTTAAGAATACCAAACACAACCTCGAAAATTTTTCAGGTATATTCAATTGGTTGCAGTTTAACTTCGTACGTGTGACTTTTTTCTTTACAGTTTTTACTTTTCATCATCTTCCACCCACACCTTCAGCTCAGAAGATTGGAGGTATGCTGCTCAGCAATTTGTGAAGAACTTTGCTGATAAGTTTATTGTTCATCGTAAGTAATGTATTGGCTTGATTCCTTGTTTTTGTTGAAAACAACAGGCTATGTGAAACATAGTTTTTATATTACACGAAACGAAACATTATGCTCAATTTATGTCACAAGTTTTTTTTTTTTGACATCTGTCTTGTAACAGGTAGCGAGTGCAATTCATCAGTGTTGACTTTTGATGGTGTTGATAGAATGGGTGAAAGGCTAGCCGAAGAGGTACTTTGGTAATATCAACTCACCCTTTTTTCTTCTTTGTTAAAATAGATGGGTTAAGATAAAAAATTATCAATTGAATAATTAATACAATTCTGGCAACATAATCCAGGTGATTGATGTTATCCGACGTTGGCACTGGAGTGTGCAAAATTTCATTTGTCGCTCACATCCTTGGGTGGACTCGTTGCACCGGTATGCTGTTGGTAGGTTATATGAACTTTCTGCCAAAACTGGATCCACAAATTTTCCTGGATATGACTCACATAAGGAAGTGAAATATTTCCACTCAACGCCGTAACCAGATCGGTGGACTGGAACCAATGAACTTTATAACATTTGCAACCCCGCATTTGGGTTCAAGAGGGAATAAACAAGTGAGTGTTGATCTCTCTATTTCCATTTGAATCAAGAACTTCTATTTACCACATTAGAGAACTTCTATTACCACATTAGTCACATTCATGTCACATATGTTTATTTTTTAAATATTTTTGGAAAACATGAGTAATTGGGCTCACAATGACAATTCTTTCTCGTCTCCTTTTACTCTTCGTACTTCCTCAGCTCCCATTCCTATGTGGTCTTCCTTTCTTGGAGAAAAGCGTTTCGCAGACAGCACACTGGATTGCAGGGAGATCAGGAAAGCATCTATTCCTCACCGATGAAGATGATGGTAGACCTCCACTTCTGCTGCGGATGGTTAACGACTCTGATGATATCCATTTCATGTCGGTGTGGATTACACGATGACCAATTATTTACATTTTTTAACTGTAAACAGTTGTTTTAATTTGGTAACTCGTTGTTTGTAAATGCTTATAGGTCGGCTTTACGCTCTTTTAAGCGTCGTGTTGCTTATGCCAACGCAAACTATGACCGTATCCTTAGCCAGCATGGATGGAACAACAACGTTGAAGTGGATTTTTGTCCCCTTGGCATATAATTAGTTTATAATTGTAACCATTTGTTCTATTTTATTTGAGTGTTATAAAGGAAAATGTTTCAAAATCTGATTTTATCCCTGTTCATCAGGGATTCATAATATCTTTTTTTATACCAAAATGATGATCTAGCAAATGTACAATAATTAATGTTAGCCTTCATCGATACCTAAGATGTGGTCGGGTGGCGAACTTCATCAATTCGCCGTCAAGATGAACTTCCGAAGGTTGGTTTTTGTTCTTTTTTTCTCTTTCTACTAGGTATGGTACTTTTTCAGCTCTCTCTTATAAAGTTAGATGAAGTCGGTCATTTTGAAAATTTTCTTTTATACAGTCAAATCTTCTCGCTAGTGATACGAAGTATCCGCATATCGTGTACATTGATCAAAGAATGACTGAAAATGGAGCTAGTAAAGCATCCTCTGCAATTGGGACACAAGTTATTGACTTGGAAGGTTTGTTCCATTTGCTAGCAATGGCAAGTTATTGTAGCTGAGAAGTTTCTGGCACCTTGAATCTATTGATTTTATTTTGCCTTTCTGAAGTGATGGTTAGAAACAACGGGGCGCCTAAGTTAATAATATTCACAAATAGAATTAATTAGTAACAAAGTTTATTGTGCCTAATCTCTCCGGTCTCTTGTTACACCACACAGTACCACACCTCATTGACCTGGTTTATGACATCATCTGTATTGCATAAGAAAAAATGGAAAATAATTATTTAAAAAATGTTGGTTCCTGCAAAATGAGATGCAATCATTGACTCTGGTTTAGCTGACATGAGTTTCATTCACTTTGTTCTAGAGGAGATGATTAGAGGACTTAATCAAGTTTCTTGGGAGCGCATTGATGTAAGCTTTCACAAAAGCAAACAACGATACGTTGCACATAATACAATCCAGGTATGTCTACCACCATGTGTATTCTTTCAGAATAGCGACCTGTTTAGTTTTCTCATAGTAGCACTTGTTAAGAGGTTCTATATTGTTGCCTGTATACGTTGCAATAATGTCAGGGAAGTGTTGTGGATGCAAAGAATGATGACTAAGAGTTGAAACTATGGAAACTTGACGATGGGCTTCTTGCTATTGGCAATCATGCTGTAAATCACTCCCATGATTCAAACTTTTATAAAGATTCAGACATTCTTTAATCACAGCTGTGCGTAAAATATAAGGTCCCCAATATGATATTTTTCTTTGCACCATCTACAGCTAACGTCATCTTATACCGAAAACAAATATACTCCTTTTGAACTAATTAGATGGATTGCGCAGTTATTTAAGACAACATGACACAATACCAGGAAATTAAGTGAAACAGCCACAAACATTTGTCCTATTCTTTGGTTTTGTTCAGAGAGTTTTGCAAAATAAAATGAATATTTGGTTTGGTTTTGAAGGAAAGAAATTGTTATCGAATATATTTGGTTTTGTTTCGAAGGAACGAAATTGTTAGCGAATACGCTAACTAATGTCAGAAATTGTTGGATAAAATTATTTTTGGTTAGAATAGGATATCAAAAAATGACGGTATATAAAGTCATAATTATGTTTGGAAATGTGAGAAAAGGAGATAGAATTTACTTCGAGGAATATAATAAAAAGAATCTATGTTTTTTGTTTGTTTTGATGATGAAAAACTATTTCTTGAAAATGAAATCAAATATTGGATTGGTATTTGATGTTCTAGTTCGACAAAGATTCAGGGGTTTCAGGATAAGATTGCGAAAATTGTCATGCCCTTCGGCACATAATTCGTTAGGTTTGGAACCAGCCTATTGCACTTCAAAACTCAGCAACTTTCAGTGGCTTGAAATTGGATATCGAATTATTTGGACAGCATTTCTCATGCCCGCAATCTGTGTACGACCTTTTAAACACACGAGTTACCAGAGAAAACAATTACTATAGCTTAAAATATTATTATTGTTGTTGTTGTTGACCAATTCAAAAAGTCGAATATCAATTGTTCATTCAAATTCATTTGTCTGTAAATTGCTCAAATGGATGGGATCACAGAAATTACAAAGGTGTTTAGACATGGATGAAAACTGCAGCATTAAACAAAAAGGTTTCTTGATAGAACAAGAATTATGGTGAATCATCAGGATTCTGATCTGTTGTATTGAATTAAATTTCAGTGATTGTTTTTTTCTACTTGTATTTTTATTTCCTGTGGGTTCAGGTTAAGAGCTACTGGTTGAATTCTGATGGTGCTGATGTGGTTCAACATATGATAGATAGCTTCCTGCTCTAGCTACTTCCAACCTGGTTACCATTTGGAATGGGGTACATTTAGTTTATTATATATGATAATTATTCCTTGATCTTTGCAATTGTATTAAGGTAACAGAAAGACATCTCATATCTTGTGGCCTAAAATTATACATACTACTACTATCATATGTTTGCTTCTTTTATATACATACACACTTCTTCAATTTTGAAGCCCAAGCCCCGTTTGGGTAGAAAATTAATACCCGTTACACGACCTGATACTCATTAAACATACCCAAACCTGTCCAAAATAGGATGGGTCTGAGTAAGGTCCGGGTCACACCCGAACGCGCACTCATTCTTACCTCTACCTCTATCATGTGTTTGCCTTTGTTCTTTTTCCTTTTTCTTTTTCTATCTCATTTGGAACTTGATGAGTTTATTTATCTTTGGATTAAAAATTAGTCCAATGTTTTGTTTGAGGGTTAAAAAAAAATTATCCCACTATTTTTATCTCTCTAATTCAACTTTTCAACAAAATGACATATATACTTTTCCAACCTTTTTTACTTTCAAAATCTGAAATTCCTGCCAAAAATTATAGTACTTATTTTCTTAAATTTTATTATTATTATATTATATACACATATTTGTGTTATTATTAATTTATTATTATTATTTTATAAGAATAATAATAATAATAATTAATATATATATATATATATTAGTATTATTTATTTGTTATATATATTATTTACTATTACTATTTTATAATTATTATTATATATATTATCATATATATATAGACACATATTATTATTATTATTTTATAATAACAATAATAATAATTAAATTGTATAAGTTTAATACCAAATTTCATGTGTAACTACTACCAAAATTGTATATATTTAATACCAATTTCATGTGTAACAAGTACCAAATTTGATATATGTTTAATACCAATTTTATGTGTAACTAGTATTAAAATTGTCTAGTTTTAATATCCATTTCATGTATAACTAGTACCAAAATTATATAAGTTTAATACAAATTTTATGTGTAACTACTACGGTATTGTAATACCAATTTAAAGTGTAATTAGGACCAAATTGTATATGTTTAATACAAATTTCGTGTGCAATTAATACCCAAATTATATAGGTTTAATACCAATATTGTGTAACTAGTACCTAAATTATATATGTTTGATTTCATATGTAATTATTACCAAAATTGTATAGGATTAATATTAATTTCAAGTGTAACTAGTACCAAAATTGTATAGAATAGTATGAAAATTTCATAGGTTTAATAGTTCATACCAATTTTATGTATACTTAGTACATACATTGTATAAGTTTCCTATCAACTTCACGTGTAACATATACCGAATATAGTATATGTTTCATACCAATTTCATGTGTAACTTGTATCAAAATTGTGTTGGTTTCATACCAACTTCATGTGTAACTAGTACCAAAATTGTATATATTTTATATCAACTTCACGTGTAATAACTACCTAAAATAGTATAGGTTTCATACCAATTTCATGTGTAACTAATACCAAAACTGTATAGGATCCATATCAATTTCATGTGTAACTAGTACCAAAATTGTATATATTTCATACTAACTTCACATATAATAAGTACCAAAATTGCATAGTTTTCTTACAAATTTCATTTGTAATATGTACCAAAATTTTATAGGATTCATACCTATTTTATGTATAATTAGTACAGAAATTGTACATGTTTTATACCAACTTCACGTGTAATAAGTATCGAATATAGTACAGGTTTCATACCAATTTCATGTGTAACTAGTGCCAAAAATATATAGGATTCGTACCACTTTTATTTGTAACTAGTTCCAAAATTGCATATATTTCATATTAATTTCAAGTGTAATAAGTACCAAAATTGTATTGTTCTCATATCAATTTCATTTGCAATAAGTACTAAAATTGCATAGGATTCATACCTGTTTTATGTATACTTAGTACCGAAATTGCATAGGT
This sequence comes from Haberlea rhodopensis, assembly GCA_907163345.1. Classification (NCBI taxonomy): domain Eukaryota; kingdom Viridiplantae; phylum Streptophyta; class Magnoliopsida; order Lamiales; family Gesneriaceae; genus Haberlea; species Haberlea rhodopensis. The sequence goes on from CAJQUN010001464.1 coordinate 8,354, forward strand.
TTCATACAAATTTTATTTGCAACTAGTACCAAAATTGTATAGGTTTCATACCAATGTCACGTGTACTAATACCTAAATTGTAAAGATTTCATATCAATTTCATGGGTAATTAGTACCAAAATTTTATAGGTTTCATATAAATTTCATGTGTAATAAGTACCAAAATTTTATAGGTTTCATACTAATTTTAAGTATACTTAGTACCAATGTTATATATGTTTTTTTTACCAATTTTAGGTATAATTAGTACCAAAATTATATAGGTTTCATACCAAGTTCAGTGTAATAAGTACCAAAATTTTATAGGTTTCATACCAATTTTATGTATACTTAGTACCGAAGTTATATAAATTTCATACCAATTTTATGTGTACTTAGTACCAAAATTGTATGGGTTTCTTATAAACTTCACGTGTAATAAGTACCAAAATAGTATATGTATCATACTAATTTAAAGTGTAACTAGTACCAAAATTGTATAGGTTTTATACCAACTTTATATGTAACTAGTACCAATATTATATATGTTTCGTACCAACTTCGCGTGTCAAAGCAAGAGTATTTTAGTATTTTTAGGTGATTAGAAAGTTAGAACTAATGCAATTTATGAATTGGAGACTGACACCAAATTTTTTCTTATATTGAGACTGATCTTCAAATTTAGTTTAAGTTTGGGGATTTATTCAGAATTTGCCAATAAATTAATGCAGCAGTTTTTGGTGTATCAAATAATTATTAAAATTGTCATGCATTTTTATCAATTATTTAATCATTTGTACTGACTTATTGAACAAATATAAATATTAGTAAATAACCAATCAAAAAGAGTCAAGGCGGGGGGGTCAAATCGTGCGGTCTCTCCTTCCTTACCTTTCCCCATACACCACAGCTTCGAAATCAATTCGAACTAAACCAATAAATAAATAAAACACGAGAAATTAGGCATGCCTATGAGGTTTTTCAATATTGGATACTCATCGTAATTAATTAATTAGTCTACCCTGGTGTGCTTTATTTTAATTAAATATATACAACATTTCGATTGTCTTGGTTACTAGCTACTATATTAATATTAAATATATCTGGCAAGGCTCACGTCGTGTATATATATACTATATGTGAATTAATAAATATTGGAGCATAAATTAAACCATGAAAATTTCTATGACATTCAAGATGTGTCTCAGTTAAAATTCTGCCCTATTAATAATTAAAAAATTAGGGATTATATAGTAAAAATTTTTGTTTCAGTCAAATTTAAGATGGGTCTCAGTTAACAAATTTCCCTATTAATAATTAAAAATTAGAGATCATATAGTAAAAAAATTATGTATAAAATGTGATTTTATTTCCAGTCTTGATTGACTGCTACGTGCAATATTTCCTTTGACTGATTTAAGAAAAAAATTGATTCTAAATATATATAGATATAGATATAGTGTATATATGTACACCGTTGTAAATTAAAAAAGAAATTAATTCTCCATGTTATAGATATAGGACAAATCAACTTTGGCGACTGTAACGAAATCCTCACTGAATGGAAATTAATTACTTCGTTGAAAATTCAACGGATGAGATTTAGCAATAATCTACCATATTCTTGTTTTTTGTCTCTGGCTTTAAAGATCATGAAGTCTAATCTCAAAGCAGATTAATTTAAAATTAAAATTAAAATTTATTATCATAATATTACCCATTTATTGAACATATTGGAAACTATATTTATATTTTCATTGTTGCTATTTTAATATGTACAAGTATATCCATCTAATATATATATATATATATATATATATATATATATATATGATACGATTACCATTTTTCAAAGCATTTGATATATCATAGTGTAATCTTAGTACTTTACTATTATTATTGCTAAAAGCAAAAATTTATTATTATTTTTACGTTAAAAACCACTTATTATTATTATTATTATTATTATATATGTTTAGTTAATCAGGCTCCAGCATGCATTGAATTAAATGCCTAGCACGCCGACGAATATGACCTGCAAATTAATTAGTATCCTTTTTGTGAATTTCAAATCCAGTGGCGCCATGACTTCAAAGTAAGGGTGGCGCTGGGGCTGGACTGTTTTATTCTTCTGAAATATTTTTGTAAAGATTTTAAACTATAAAATAAAGCAAACGTTATCCTCCTCCTCCGATACATGGACACAACATGACGACAAGTATTTTCAAAAATTTTAGGATAGTACACGATTCGTACACGTCTGTATAACTTTATTTATATTATACATGTATTATTCAAGAAACATATATATAAATGCATTTTACTGGAATCATCATAGTATCACTCTTACCAACATCAAATACATATTACTTCAATTAACATAAGTTTAATAAACACGTCAAAATAAAAGATAACACCAAAAATATACATTAATCTTTTCCCCCAAATTTCTAGGAGTGTCCGTGTATCATAGCCCTCCTCCAATAATAACATGAGATGCTTATGCTATACATTAATCTTTTCCCCCAAATATCTTAGACTATAGTCATCGACTTTGATTTTTTGGTGGACACCTCAGAACTTTGAATACACATTTATCTTCGAACGAAAATATTCTATATAAGACTACAAATAATAATGTCTCATTTCATTATCTAACCCTCCCTTCCGCTTGACGAAAAATATACATATTGAGGTATCTCTGAAACAACTACAACTTGATACCATCATACTAAAGAGAGATGGCTTCTTGTGGCGTTGTGAGGAATGGTTTCTTTCAATTGCTCCATTCTCATGATAATTCTAGCTTGTTATCATCATCATCATCATCATCATCATCCACACTTCCTAGCACAAGGCAAAAGGTAACATTTCCATCCTTGTCTAAACTAATTCATTGGGAGCAATAATTATTCTTACCTAGAGAATGATTAGAATATGACATTTGGTCTGATGTATGACTTAAAAATTTGAATTGCATGGTTACTATCAATTATAATTTGTGAACGTTTGATCAAATACTTTTGATACCTCTTATTACCTTTCCATAAATTGCAACTAATGCAATACTTGGGAGATGATAGTTGTTCTCTATTGGTAGAGCGTTCGAAACATGAATCATAAGATATTATATAATTTAAGATATTTGAGTTATGCATAGTATTTATCAAAAGTGTTTATACGCCAAAACTCAAATAAACAGGTCCTTGTTATTGGTCATGCTCGTGTTCAAATTTGTTGTAACATTTTTGTATTTGAAGAATCCAATTTGCTCAATTTTTTTTTTCTATTTGATTTTCAGTTTACGGGCATTAAAGCTGTCAAAGAGGACAATAATGGAAGTGGGAGGATAACAAGAACTCTCAATTTTACAGGAGAAATGCCTTCAACTCCGATATTGGATACCATAAACTATCCCATTCACATGAAAAACCTCTCTCTTGAGGTAAATTTCAAATCGGAAAACTCTCCTATGAATTAGTTTAGGTTATAAATCTTTTCCGGGAGACATATTTTGAAGTTTTGATAAATGAGTTGATTCTATTTAGTTGCGCGAAACATGTATTGCGCTAACAAATTCAATTTATATGATTCAAAATTTATAAAATTAGAATATTTATATATTCAATCTCAAAACTTTTATTTTAAATGTGATAAGAGACCATCCAAATTGTTCCACATATTTTTTAGATGCAAATAATTCTTTAAAAATAATTTTAGAATTTTACAATCAGCGACAAATTTAAAATTTTTGTTTAGGGTAAAATGTAATAACATAAAAATGAACCTAAAAATTTTATAGTGTGTAAATTATAATTTTTAGATTTTTTTTTAGGGAAAACCCTGCAAATGTCGTAGATTCGCCCATGTAACAATATCATATTTATTTTCATTTTATTTTAGGAACTAGAAACATTGACTGATGAATTAAGGGAAGACGTAGTCTACAATGTGTCGAAAACAGGGGGCCATCTAAGTTCCAACTTGGGTGTGGCGGAGCTTACCGTCGCACTCCATCATGTGTTCGACGCTCCTAACGACAAAATTATATGGGATGTTGGCCACCAGGTATGTTTCGTTACACCTCACGCGATTTTGTTGTGCGAGGTCTCACTCTAACGATTGGTTTTGTGTATAATTCGCAGACGTATCCGCACAAAATATTAACCGGGAGGAGAGCGAGAATGCATACGATGCGACAGACTTTCGGGCTTGCAGGTTTTCCGAAAAGGGAAGAAAGTGAGTACGATGCCTTTGGTGTCGGTCACAGTTCAACTAGCATCTCAGCTGGCCTAGGTAATCATTTTACTAATATAAGATAATCCAATTTTTTAAAACCCTATGTTTTCTAATGTAAGAGTGATTCTTGAAAAATTCATTATTATGAGAGAGTGAAATTTTGTCTACCTCAGGAATGGCAGTAGCAAGAGATCTACTAGGGAAGAAAAACCATGTAATATCGGTGATTGGAGATGGAGCCATGACTGGAGGACAAGCATATGAAGCATTGAACAATGCCGGATTTCTTGATTCGAATCTCATCATCATATTGAACGACAATAAACAAGTTTCCCTACCCACGGCAACCGTCGATGGCCCTGCTCCCCCTGTTGGGGCTTTGAGCAAGGCCTTAATAAGACTTCAAGCTAGCCGAAAATTTCGCCAATTTCGCGAAGCAGCAAAAGTATGCAACTTCCACCCCCAACAAGTTGTTTTACTTTCGAACCGTCTCCTCAATCAAAATCCTGATCCTGTCCAATGCTATTTAATATGATTTAATGGGAATTCCACTTTTTTTGACAGGGCGTAACAAAACAAATAGGAAGCCAGGCTCATGATGTAGCATCTAAGATGGATAATTTAGTTAGAGGGATGGCAGGGAGAACTGGAATTAGTCTTTTTGAGGAACTCGGCATATATTACATTGGCCCGGTCGATGGTCACAGTGTAGAAGATCTCGTCCATATTCTGAAGAGGGTAAAAGAGATGCCAGCACCAGGGCCTGTACTGATTCACATTGTCACAGAAAAAGGCAAAGGGTACCCTCCTGCTGAAGTTGCTGCTGATAAAATGCATGGTACCTGTACACAAGAATATAATTAGTTGGGTTTTATTAACAAATAAGTAGAATTATACTTATGTGTAAGAGTTGTATTTTGATCAGGTGTGGTGAAGTTTGATTCAAGGACTGGGAAGCAGATGAAGGGTAAATCGAATACGCTTTCCTATACTCAGTACTTTGCGGAGTCTTTAATAGCAGAAGCGGAGCAAGATGACAAGATTGTAGCAATTCATGCTGCTATGGGAGGTGGCACCGGGCTTAACATATTTCAGAAACAATTCCCCAATCGATGTTTTGATGTGGGTATAGCCGAGCAGCACGCTGTAACCTTCGCTGCTGGCCTAGCTACTGAAGGGATCAAGCCATTTTGCTCGATTTACTCGTCTTTTCTGCAGAGAGGCTATGACCAGGTGAAAAAGAACTAGAACTAGAACATTTTCTTTTAGACAATTTCTTATCAAGAAACCAGTGTATTGACCCGTGAGTGATGATATAATGCAGGTGATACATGATGTAGACCTTCAGAAGCTCCCAGTTAGATTCATCATGGACAGGGCCGGACTCGTTGGAGCAGATGGCCCAACTCACTGTGGTGCATTCGACACCACTTACATGGCTTGTCTACCGAACATGGTCGTCATGGCTCCATCAGACGAGGCTGAGCTGATGCACATGATAGCCACAGCTGCAAGGATAGATGACCGCCCTAGTTGCATCCGGTACCCTAGAGGAAACGGCATTGGCGCGGTTCTTCCTCCTAAAAACAAAGGAACTCCTTTGGAGGTATAATAGAATAACTCTTTTTTTTTTTCCTGATTCTCAACATGCTATAAATATGATTAGTCCCAAAGACTCCGTTTCTGCGAGTTTACATGACAAAATTCGGCTGATTCGTGGCAGTATCTTGATCTTAACTTCATTTATTACTAAACTTTGGCTAAACAGATTGGCAAAGGAAGGGTAGTAAGAGAGGGAAGTAGAGTGGCTCTTCTGGGGTTTGGAACAATGGTACAAAGTTGTTTAGAGGCAGCGAAGCTTCTTGAAAATTATGGTGTGACGGCCACTGTTGCGGATGCGCGATTTTGCAAGCCTCTCGATGGAGATTTGATTCGGAATTTGGCTCGAGATCACGAGGTCCTTATTAGTGTTGAAGAAGGATCGATCGGAGGATTTGGTTCGCATGTTGGGCAGTTCTTGAGCTTGAATGGATTACTTGATGGGAATCTCAAGGTAAGAGATAATTTATAAAAACCTTTATTACGTTCTTGTTCCATTAAGGCTGCATACAAGCCTAGGAGAGCTCAACTAAATCAACAATTTAGTTTTCAGGCTCAGCCCGACTTCGATTTGGCATATAGCCAAATTCGACTTGTATGTGTATCTGGCCGAGTTCGAGAGGCACGAACTTGTCTTATTTAAGCTTGGTTGAGTCTTGTTTTGACAAAGTTGCTAAACCTGAAAGCAACTTATTTCAAGATTTAATTAGGAGTCATATATACAAAAGGTGGGATATGTATTGATGGTTATCTCTTGTGTTTTGGTGATGTTGCAGTGGAGGGCAATGGTTCTACCTGACAGATACATTGATCATGGAGCTCAGAATGACCAAATTGAAGAGGCAGGCCTCAGCCCCAACCATATTAAATCCACTGTTTTGTCACTCATTGGTGAAAAGACTAGAATAATCTCTAGTTAATCAGCATTTAAATATCTTGTATATTAAGATTTCGTGTTTAAGCCGAGCTGCTACCTTATGAATAATAATAATATGGAAATAAGTAAGCTTGTTAAGTCAATTAGAGAAGAGGCAAAATCTTGTTTAATGTGGTTCAATCCCGAGCACATGTTAGCTGTGCATAAATTAATTAATTTATTATTTTTTTGTGTTCAATAGTTTTTGTGTATCGCTGATATAGTATAATATATTATATAATCATTTTGGTTAACATCAAGATAGCTATTTTATATCCCTAACATATTATTATAATATACTATAATCTGAAATACCCTACTTATGAATGCGTATTTGTTGGGTTGGGACTGGGAGAAATAGGCTTCAAATTAAAAAAATAACTGAGAAAAAAAGGTTGTATGTTACGTGCGAAGGTACGTCCAGTTCTAGTTATATATGTATTTTTATAGTAAAGATTGTGCTAAAATGAGGGAAAACTTAAAAAAAATCCCCACAATCAAACATAATTGTGGAAGCAGTATTTATGTAAGAGAAACATTATTCAAACTCCCTACTACTATTTAACTTTTGTTTTAATTCCCTATCTTAATAAAATGATTATGATACCCCTCTATTCAAATTTGAATTTTTAATTTTGAGAAATCAACACAATAGGTTTGAAACCTATATAATTTTGGTATAAGTTACACGTGAAATTGGTATGAAACCTATAATATTTTCGGTATTTATTACACGTGGAAGTTGATATGAAACACATACAATTTTGGTACTAGTTACACATGAATTTGATATGAAACCTACACAATATTGGTATTAGTTACACATGAAGTTTGAATGAAACATATACTATATTCGGTACTCATTACACGTGAAGTTTGAATGAAACCTACACAATTTCGATACTTAGTATACATCAAATTGGTATGAAACCTAAATAATTTTGGTACTAATTATGAATGAAATTGGTACGAAACCTATTCTATTTTCGGTACTTATTACATATGAAATTGGTATGAAATCTTTAAAATGCTGGTACTTGTTACACATAAAATTGGTACGAACCCAATACAATTTTGATACAAGTTACACGTGAAATTGATATAAAACCTATAATATTTTTTGTACTTATTACATGTGAAGTTGGCATGAAACACGTGCAATTTTGGTATTTGTTACATGAAGTTGATATGAAACCTATACAATATTGGTACTAGTTTCGAATGAAATTGGTATGAAACATATATTATATCCGGTACTTTTTACACGTGATGTTGGAATGGAACCTATACAATTTTGGTACTAAGTATACATTCAATTGATATGAAACCTATATAATTTTTGGTACTTATTACATATGAAACTGGTATGAAATCTTTACAATTCTGGTACTAGTTACACATGAAATTGGTATGAAACCTACACAATTTTGGTACAAGTTAGACGCGAAATTGGTATGAAACCTATAATATTTTATGTACTTATTACACGTGAAGTTGGTATGAAATTTGTACTATACTTATATAATTTGGTCATAGGTACACATGATACGAATTAATACAAATTATATGGTCGTCTGTAAGCATATAGATATGTTGTATATGAGTTGTATAAATAAACTTGACATTACTCTTTTCAATTGGGCATTGCATGCAATGGGTTTAAGAGTAAACGTGCTTGATGAATTGAATTAAGTGGAGAATTAATTAAATAACTAAAATAAACTAGCAAGATGACGAAGATTTAAGTGGAGAAAATCAATGTGAACGGATTCTAGAGGTTCGACTTCACTCAATTATCCATTATGTTGTGTTCTTCAGTTTATTAGCCAAGAATCCTATGTTATTCTATTACATCTCCCGAGTGTTAAATAGAAATAATCATTCAACAGCCATCTTAATGTATCCATCTAAGATAAATTATTAAACAATTTAAATAGCACAATAATTAGTTGGTACTAGTTACATTTGAAATTTGTATTAAACTTGTATAATTGTGGCACTAGATACATTTGACTGGTATATGTTTATTATTAATTTCATGTGTAATTAATACAAAAATTATATAGGTTTAATACAAATTTCAAATGTAACTAGTAGCAAAATTATAAATGTTAAATATCAATTTTATATGTAACTAGTACTAAAATTGTATATGTTTATTTAGAGCTGTCAGAACGGGCCAGCCCGACCCAAACGGGCCCAACCCGTTTGGGGCCCGCCTCCAGGCGGGTTGGGAAAACCCCAACCCAACCCGACCCGAAGCGGACCGCGGGTTGGGGCGGGCTGGCCCGCCGAAATATTTTTTTTTAATTTTTAAATTTTTTTTTTAAATTGAATTTTTTAAATTTTTTTTTTTTAAAGAAAGTTCAAAAAAATGTTTCCAACTAAACTTGCCGAACCAGGAAATGATGCTAGAAGAATACTGAAACTTGTTTTAGGTTTTATCTAGATATTAACACTGCTACTAAAAGAACTTGATTAGTGAATCAGTATTTTACTCAATTTTGAAATACTTGTTGCAACTTTAAAACAAGACCAAGTGAAAAATATACAGTAGATCGAATGCTTCAATGTGATATTGAGTATTTATCTATGAATTGAGCATAAAAAAAGAAATAACATTTTAAAAAAAAAAAATAGGCCCAACCCGCGGGTTGGCCCGCCAAAACCCGCGGCCCGTTTGGGCCAGCCCATATAGGCCCGCCTGCTGACGGGCCTTAAAAATGCTGGCCCAACCCGCCTATTTGGCGGGTTGGGTTGGGCCTGGCCCATTTTGACAGTTCTATGTTTATTATCAATTTAATGTGTAACTAGTACCAAAAATTGTATAGATTTAATAATAATTTCAAAAATAAATAGTAAAATTGTATACGTTTAATACTAATTTCAAGTTCAATACAGAAGACTATGGAAATATTATTAGTTAAGTTTGAAATTGATGTTGTTTGAAATTGATATTCTTTGGTCATTCGATATAGAAGATTAACATCATGTGTAACTAGTATAAAATTTTTATAAGCTTAATACCAATTTCAAGTGTAACTAGTACAAAAATTATATAAGTTTAATACCAATTTCTTGTGTAATTCTTACCAAAATTGTATAGATTTAATTCAAATTTGAAGTGTAACTAGTACCAAAATTATATATGTTTAATAACAATTTCATGTGTAACTAATACCAAAATTGTATATGTTCAATACCAATTTCTAATATAATTTATACCCAAATTGTTTAGGTTTAATACAATTTTGATACTAGTTACAATTGAAATTGGTACTAAAATTATACAATTTTTACTAGCTACACTTGAAATTGGTATTAAACCTATACAATTTTGGTACTATTTACACATGGATAAGTATTAAACCTATATAATTTTGGTACTAGTTACACATGAAATTGGTATCGAACTTATACAATTTTGGTACTAGTTACACTTGGAATTGATATTAAACATATACAATTTTTGTATTAGTTACACTTTAAATTGGTATAACGTATACAATTTTGGTACTAGTTACAAATGAAATTGGTATTAAACATATACAATTTTGGTATAGTTAATTTGAAATTGTATTCAACCTATAAAATTTTGGTACTAGTTACATTTGAATCGGTATTAAACATAGACAATCGGTATTAAATATATACAATTCTTGAAATCTTAAATATACTAACAATATTTCTATAGAATCAACAATATCGATTTCAAACAACCCCAATTGGTATTCAAAACTTAACCAACACATGAAACTATGATTAAATCTATACAGTTTTGGTATTAAACAATATCAATTTCAAACAACACTAATTGATATTCAAAGTTAATTAACAATATTTCTATAGAATATTCTATTTTGATGTTACTCTTCTATATCGAACAAACAAAGATTACCAATTTCAAACAACATTTAATGTGTAACTAGTACCAAAATTATAGAAGTTTATTATCAATTTAATATGTAACTAGTACCAAAATTGTATATGTTTAATACCAATTTTATGTGTAACTAGTACCAAAATTATATATGTTTAATACTAATTTCAAGTGTAACTAGTACCAAACTTGTATATCTTTACTATCAATTTCATGTGTAACTTGTACCAAAATTTTATAGGTTTAATACCAATTTCATTTGTAACTTGTGTAACTAGTACCAAAATTATATAGGTTCATGTAACTAGTACCAAAATTATATATGTTTAATACAAATATCATGTGTAACTAGTATCAAAATTTTATAGGTTTATACCAATTTTATGTGTTGCTAGTACAAAAAATGTATATGTTTAATACTACTTTCAAGTGTAATCAGTACCAAAATTAATACGAATTTCATGTGTAACTAGTACCGAAATTGTATATGTTTAATAAAAATTTCATGTATAACTAGTACCAAAACTATATAATTTAATATCAATTTTAAGTGTAACTAGTACCAAAATTATATAGGTTTAATATCAATTTAATGTGAAACTAGTACCAAAATTATATATGTTTAATACCAGTTTCATGTGTAACTAATACCAAAATTATATAGGTTTAAAACCAATATCATGTGCAGCTAGTACCAAAATTTTATAGATTTATACCAACCTTATGTGTTGCTTGTACCAAAATTTTATAGGTTTATACCAATTTTATTTGTTGCTAGTACAAAAAAATGTATATGTTTAATATCACTTACCAAAACTAGATAAGTTTAATACGAATTTCATGTGTAACTAGTACCGAAATTGTATATGTTTACCAAAAATTTAATGTGTAACTAGTACCAAAAGGTCCAAAACTATATAATTTAATACCAATTACAAATGTAACTAGTATAAAATTGTATTGTTTTAATATCATTTTCATGTGAACCAGTACTAAAATTATATATTTTTAATTACCATGTACTGCCTTGTACTCTACAACAATAATTATCATAGCATTTTGTAAGCTTATATTCGTAGCAAAACACAACCAAATCCATTTTTAGCTATCCATAATTCCTACCATTTTGTAAGCTTATACACACAGCATAACACAACCATTTTGTAAGCTTATATGCATAATTCCAACCATTTTGAAGGCCTATATACATAATTCCAACCATTTTGTAAACCTTTTTAGCTATTTTGTAAGCTTATATACACACTAGTTAATTTGGCACCGCGCAGTGAGCTTATAATTTGGTATATATGTCCAATAAAGCGTCCGACACAAGTTCAACAGACAGTTCTAGAGAATAAAAAGATGGTTCATACGCATTGAACATACAAAATCGTACGTATATAAAATCAAATAGGTTGGAGTAAACAAAAGTCTTCCCCAACAGTACACCATAGCAAGAGTTGGCATATGATATCCTTGTAGGGCCTAATAGACCCTCTAAACAAAAGTCTCTACGAAAGTGCAGTAGTAGATGACATCAGATATCACAATAAAAGTAACTCTCAATGAACTCCAAAAAACCAATTAAAAGTTGTTCGCAAGAGTTTTCAAAATAACGATGGTTCATTTCATAATGCAGATATGTGTTCGATTTCTCATAGCAGTAGCGAGCATCTCATAAGATGTATTATAGTTTATATTTATTGTTGTAGTTGCATTGTTATTAGGATATTGCTCTTATATTACTTGCTATGGCCTCATGATTAATTAATCATCTTACTTTTATAATTATTTATATACTTTCTGACAAAATGAATGTAAATGTGAGTCCTAAATTATTATCAAACAAGTAATATATAATTATCATAATTTAATATTTTCAGATTTTTTTGATATAATCTCCTTGTACATGAAAGGAAAATTTGATGTCAAACATCATAACAAAGGTAATCGAGAACAATCACATATTAGCAACGGATCGTAGGTAAGCCAAAACTATAAACAAGCAAAACTGACGACCTGTAATCTACCAAAATTCATTATGCCGAATATTTTATAAAAAATATTATTAAAGTTTGCCACAATGAAAACTTATTGTTAACTCTTTTTTTTTAGATAAGTTCACATAAAAAAATATTATTAAAATTTGCCACGACAAAAATCTATTTTGAACTACCTATTTTTTTTTAATTCATACTTGACAAAATCAACAAGTTTTTTTCTAAAAAGATGCTGCGACTACTTCAAGATTTCCCAGGTGAAGAGAGAACCATCGAAGCTGACATCTGTTGTGTGCCCCTCGTTCGCAGACAATGTCTAGCCATCACGAATTATCGTTGGCCGCCGGATAACCAAAGAGTTGGGATTCACAGTTCTTTTCTTCGCCTCTCCGATCCGTTTGACTCGACTCGTTGTAACCCAAACATAGGTTGCACTCTTCGTCGGCAACCTCATACGCTGGGATTCACCCAATATTTCATAATCTCCATTTCTCGCGAGGAATTGAATCGAGGTTGATTTTGGAGCGAAACGTGTTCCGAATAGCTCGTGCACAATCTGAGCATGCTTTCCCACATAATACCCGAAGCAAGAATCAAGAAATTCATCAAAGATCATAAAGAATGCTTAGACAAATACCAAACTCATTCCAATTACTGCTACAACTTTCAATATACCTTATACCCAACTAGAGATTGGGCATCAGATAATAATTCTTGTGCCCTTTGGTTATAGTCTGCCATGGCTTCTTCACTTCTCCACGCCCAAAACAACATGGATTTCTCCAAAACTTCTTTATTATATCTCGACCCAATGCAAACCCATCTTTATACAACATCGAAGCCTCCACATAATCAATATATCACATGTTATATCACTAGCTTCACCATCAGATTCCCTCATGGTGAAGCTGTAAGCCGATTTTGAATTTTCTCCTACGTAAGCCTGCAACCCGTCAACAATGGAAAAGGGAAAGATAAGGGTTTAAATTAAGGTCCATTAAATATTTTCTCAGATTTTACTTTTTATACAGGTGTAGTTTAGTATTTTTGTTGATGTATGGAACTAAAACAAAAAATTAAATGGCAGTAGGGAGTTGTAACTTATTTTTATTGACACTGAAATCAAAGAAATGTTTGTCCTTAGGGATTTTATACTAGTTTGTCCCTAAAATGATGCTAATGAAATAAATATCTATAAATTTATTACTTAAAGTAACATTTCGTTTTTTTCATCTCGAAATTACTAATCGACAGTAGATTTAATTATTCCTACCGAAATATCTTTCATTTATAATTTTTGGTGAAATAATTAAAATACGTATGTAAAAAACTAAATTAGATCGGTACTATAGAATATTTATTTGATAGGATAAAATTGATGATTATGAATCACTTTCGAATTGGAATCAGAACAACTTTCTACTAATGGAAAATTGTTGAATATCTCCCTCAATTTTTTTATTGCCCAATATAATAATTTTTTTGCGTAATCCCACATAATCAAATTAAATTTATTTGAATAAAGTATTAATATAAATTTTTTGAGTTGTATCATTATCATCATTATCATTTTAATTAAAATTATGAGATTAAATAAATTTTAAATCTCATGCTTTAATTAAGAGAAATGGGTTCAAAGACCCGTTATAACAATGACGAAAATAAAATAAATATTTTGTTATATTTTTTTAATAATAACATTAACACATGTCAACATGTGAATTGTTCTGGTAATATCGTTACACAAAAAGAAAGGGAAATATATAGGTATAATGATATCTGACATTGATCAACATCCTAGACAAAAAAAATCATGAATTGTATTTTTAAAAAAAATTAAAATGGATTCTGAATTTTTTAGAATCATTCTTAGGCTATTAGTGTAGATTCTGAGATGATATGTTGCTCTATATATCTGTAAGCTTCTCCACAAAAGCTGCATTTCCCTCTACCTCTAGTTCAAGCTTCGATTTCGAGCTTATTCTGGCTTCAAGACTCGCTGCGTGAAACCAGATTTTATGCAGATTTCTCTAGTTTATGTGGTGATGCAGCAGAAAGGCCTTGAAGCATTTTGATGACTTCAAATGTATCGTCAACATAATATCTTGTCATGCTCGGTTTTTGGCCAACGGTACAGGCGAATACCTCTGCTGCAGCAGCCAATGCTCCGTTGGCAACGGAGCTAGCTATCGCCTCGAACATGTCTTCATCGGATCTGTCATCGCCTATGCACAGAACAAAATCTGCCGGCTGCCCTTTAATCTGCATCGTTTTTATTGCATTCTTAACCACCATGCCTTTGCTCACACCCTACAACACATCATTTTACTCGATGAAATTAAATATCTGAAGATCAAATGTGGAACGCATCCTGAGTCATATTATCTAATATCCATACCTGTGGTTTCACCTCAACTATTTGTTGGCCACGTTTTACGACCACGGGATCATTGGCAAGCACGCTCTCCAAGTGAACAAGAAGTTCTTTCGCTTGCCACGACCCAAAATCGGGATCGGCTTCTTGATGGTGCCAAACTAAGGCACTCTCCTTAACCTCAATCCAGGAACCATCTGTAGCCTCTGCGTAATGTTCCATTACTGGTAAGGCAATCTTTCTCCAATCCAAGTCAACTGTTAATCCGCAAGATTCCCATTGAGAAACTTTAGCCCACCTAATCGATATTTAAGAAACTCGTAAAGCAATAAAATACAGAAACAAATCCATAATCATATCAAAGTACCTTACCTTGTGAAATAACCATGTTCTGCTGATAGCCCAAGGCTCTCACATTGTGAGAACCACTTTCCCAGTGAATCCTTCCCTCTGCCACTGACAATAAACACCATATTTTTTGGGTCACTGCATAAACCATTCAAGACCGATACAACTTCTGAGCTCGGAGTTTTGTCCACTCTATCTCGTGGCATCACAGTACCATCATAGTCGAGAAATATAAGCCTGTTCACTTTGCTGTTATAAGCAGCAACAATTTGTTCCACAGAAAGTTTCCTGAAAATTGGACCCAATGCAACGACTTTCGAGTTCAACCCGAAACCAATCCCCCAGCACCTCTTGCTGTAATGTTCAGCGCAAGCTCTCTCAAGATCCTGATCAAAACTCCTAGCCCAATAGGCAATATCATGGGATGAAATGTACTTGTAATGCTTCTCGTGGCGCAACTCTTTCTCAGAATCAGCCATCTTGATTCCCCAAACCATGGCCTCAGTCAAACTATTGATATCCCAAGGATTTACCCGGATTGCGCCACTAAGGGATGGAGAACACCCGATGAATTCTGAAACTATAGTAACACTCTTCCTAGGTGTGTCAGAATCTTGAAGTCTTAATGCCTTGTCTAACTCAGGGCTGCCTTGTCTAGATACAGTGTACTCGTAAGGCACAAGATTCATTCCATCTCGAACGGCATTAACCACAACACATTCTGATATTGCGTAATACGCGACCTTTTCTTGAAAAGACACTGGCTCATCGAGACAGACAATCGGCTCATACCCCGGTTTACCATGTTTTCGATTCACCTCAACTGCAACTTTCCTGATCTCGTTCTGAACTTCTTGAGTATCCTTGCCTCGACTCCTCGGTGCATTCATGATCTGAACTAAAACCACGCGTCCCCTATAAACAGGGTTCTCATCCAAAACCAGCCCCAGTGCCATAAACTTCAAACTGATCCCCTTGAACATGTCCATATCATCTACACCTAACAACACAATTTTCCCATCATATTTTTCCTTCAATTTCTTAACTTTATATGTGGTATCGGGTAACTCCATAAGAGATTGAATTTGACCCATGTGAATCCCAATGGGTAGGATCTTAATACTAATAGTTCTACCAAAGTAATCCAGTTCAATATAACCCCGTTTGGATTGGTAATCCAATCCAAGCATCCTACTGCAACAAGACAAGAAATGCCTAGCATAATCAAAAGTATGGAATCCAATGAGATCACAATTCAAAAAGGCCCTCAAAATCTCCTCTCTAACAGGTAATGTTCGATATATTTCCGATGAAGGAAAAGGAATGTGAAGGAAAAATCCGAGTTTTACCCTATGATACCTCTTTCTCAAGAACGTAGGCAAAACCATGAGATGATAATCGTGCACCCAAACATAATCCTCATCTGGATTAATCACTTCCATAACTTTGTCAGCAAAAATCTTGTTTACTGATACATAGGCTCGCCAACAGGCTTTATCGAACCCGGCTCCGTGATTCGGTGCCAAAGGCAACATATAATGAAACAAAGGCCACAAATAATGCTTACAAAAACCATGATAAAACTTGTTAATCAAATCTGAAGACAAGAAAGTAGGCAAACATTTGAACTTATCAAATAATAATTGAGACACCTCTTCTTGCTCTGATAAATCAATCTCCACAGACAAACACCCCACATAGACAACCTCCACATCTGGTGAAAATCCATCCCTTAATTGCAAAGATATGGCATCTTTATCCCAATCAAAGCGCCATTTTTTTCCTTGAGAAGAATCTTTATAACACTTCAATGGCAGCTGATTGGCCACAATTATCCTCCTCTTTTTATTAACGGGCGAGAAAGGATATTCTGGGCTCTCAACATCGCTTCCATCCTCAAAATCTGAAATGATCCCAGGTACGGAAATCACTTTCGGAATCCGGGTTCGATCACCAATACCCGAATTATCCTCAATGTTCAAGAGATTAAAACAAGACGTCGACAACATGATGACAAATACCAGTATCTTGGATTTTCTTGAATAAGAGAAAACAGAAAAATTATCTAATGTACTTTAAATGAACAAGTTAAGATTAGACAATAGGGCTATTATCATTTGTTTTTGGTATATTTGTGTGAGCATGTTATACCGTAGATGGGGCTGAAACTCGAAAGCTACGAGGTTGTGCTTCATGGACCTCAACACATATACATAGGAAGTGAGGAGAATTCGAATATGGAGATATTTATAGATGCGAAAAAATAATTAAGCAAAGTTTGAAAATCATGAATATATTATTATTAGGAGGATAAGAACGAAGGAAGATGGATCGACTTACCAATATGGGACTCTACGTGATTTGGTTGGTTTGGAATTTAACAGCCAAGATTGACCTTTTTATATATTTGATTTCAAAATAGTATATATAATATTGAATTAGTGAATATGTAAAACAACAGTTAAAATTATTATGTGGGAACGGCTTCTTTCACAGCATTACGGTGTATTTGAAGCTATGGATTTTAAATCTCTTTTCTTGTGGATGAATTTTTATTTAATATATTCCAAATTCAAAATATTTACTGATTTATATATATATAATTATAATTATGATGAATTTTAAATGCACCTAAAACAGATATGAGTTATTTATATATTGAATCTCAATTAACCGAAAAAATATAATATAAATGGGATAAGAATCCAAATCTGTCCGTCAAACATACTTATTACAATTTCTTCTTCTTTTCCTTTTTTCCCCTTAAAAGTTGATTTCAAATTCTCAACCAGATTACAAAGATGTTGTAAATTGGTCAAATGAAAATTGCGCGTGTCGAATGCAGGACGTTTCGGACGGGTTTGACATTCACAGAATGACGATTTTGCTTTGACTAATATTCCACAATGGACGGTGAGGATGGGTTATTGAGATGCTCTCTCCTCTATTTTTCACCGTTTATCATATGGTCCTATATTTTCCGAGAAATCCACACGATACCATGAAAATCAAAGGTTTTTTATTTAGCCACACCACGTAGGTGACAAGATGGTATGTGACCAATTATTTGTTTCCTGCTGTCTTATGGGTATTACTCCATGTGATAAATTAAATAATATATATAGGGATAATATACCTCATATTAGATGATTGGATCTATCATATAGACATTAACTCATAGGTAGCTAAAAACATTTCCTAACTAACATGTCGTCGAGCTACTCTTAACTTTAGAATATCCAATGGATTATTGACACGTAAGGTGAAAATCTTAGCATTGACTGTTTTTTTTAAGGTTTTTTTTTTTTTTTTTATGAAAAGTGCTGACCACTTTACCAATTTGGGAAATGTGAAGATGGATTCAGTTTTTAATTTAATTTAGCTGTCACTTTTTGTAAATAAAAAAAATTCTGAAACAAAAAAATAAATAAATTCAATCTCCACCATTAAAATTTCTTCAAATAAATCTGGTCAAAAATCGTCGATTATAATTTAGATTTCTTCTTATAAAAATATTCGCTGTGATTGTAAATTTGCGATATCTCTATTTGATATCGACGTGTGAAAATGGAGTGTGAAAAAATTTATTAATTTTAACAATCATTTTATTGGTAGTTATGATTAATTAATTTGTAAAAGAATAAATATTGGAATAGGTATCAATTAGTTTAGTTACAGGAAGAAGAAAAAAAATCACTGTGTAAATTATCGGTCATATCATATGCTTTAAGGTTTTAGCTGAGATAATGCTCGAGAAACGCATACCGCACGTCCAATTTTGTCGGTCTCCACAAAAAGTCTACATTTATTTTAATTAAACATGATATTAAATATAATTAGATTTCAAATTAAAACATGTAGTATTTACAATTACGTGGAGGACTCTTAATATTTTAGTTAGAACTGCAACTTTGAATTTATTTGAAATACATATAAAACGTGGTAGAAGATCAAAAATTTACATTTCAAAACACATATAATTGCTTTAAAAAAAAACCCAGCCTCGTGTATACACACGTAGACATATTTTTATTATTATTATTATATATAATTAGGTGTACTATCATTAATACTAGCGTCGACGCACACGCGTTATGTATATAACTCCATTCGATTCATCTTAACCCAAAAGAGATCTTGTTTTAGATTTGAAATTTAAAATAGTAGAGATGAAACAAACGTGAAAATAGTGAAGATGAAATAAACGTGATGTTGTAGGGTATAAGATTTTCGTTGGCGGTTTTCAACAAAGCCGGGAGTGATTAAGAGGGAAAAGTGTAATTGATGAGTTAAAAAATACGAAACAAATATTCAGAAAAAATAGGATGATCAATAAATGTGTAACAATAAAAAAAAGATTTTAATAAAAGTTTGAGAGAAGGCATTTTTCGGTTTTCGAAAAAAGTTTCACCAAAAATAAAGTCGTATGACATCATTAGGTTCTCTTGCATTATTATGCGGAACAGATATGGTTTGCAAAACTGAAATAAAGTGATTATGCACTATGAAATCTTGAATCGCCACTTGCTAGCCCACATTAATATTAGTTTGTTGATTAAGTTTTTTTTTTCAGGTTGCGAAAAAATGGATTTGCGTCGATTCAAAGTAGTACCCAAATACAAATGTAAAATAATGTCATTGATAAAAGTGAATAAATTTAGAAAAATTATAGGGCTCCATGAATCCATATTTAGTGAGAGTGGCATCAAGCGTCAAGAACTCAAGATTCAATTCTGTTCACAACAATGCACACAGCTTATTCTTTTAATAATGAGTTTATTTAACTACAATTCCCGCAATATGTCAGACAAAACTGTTTCAAACTTATGCTGTAATTACCAGAAACGTTGCGAATACTTGCCAGTGTAACAGAAAATATAACATTATTGCCCTGTTAAGACAGGCAGATATCGTCATATTACATATATATAACTGAAAAACAGCCAAGAAACTTATCTCACAAAAAACCAGATCAAAGCTGCCCAGTATCCAGCCAACTGTGATAAGAACAAATTGAAGAAGTAAAACGACTCGCACTTTGTTAGATTTTACCAAGAAACATCCACGAGTAAACATATGGTATTACCAGTGCCATAATGTTGTTCCCGGTTCCACCTTCAATGACCAATCCTGCTGCAAGACTATAGATGTCAAACGGGCCGTGCCGGGCAAATCCGTACCGCCCGGCACTGTTCCGTGCTGGGCCGACACGGCCCTCTAACGAGACGGGCCGTGCCAGGCACGGCCCGTCTCGTTATTTGGCTGGCCCGGCACGGCTCATTGGCCCGTGCCGCGGCCCAAATCAATTTTTCTTTTTTTTTTCGTTTTTTTTTTTTATTTATTTTTTGTTTAATTTTAATTATATAAATATAATAATATTATAAAAATATAGATTGTTACAATATACTTGTAAAATAAAAATTTATTGACTACAAATTGAAAAAACTACAAATTACATTGAACAAAAGTAAATAATAAATTGCAAAAGAGTTTAAAAAATATGCTAGTTTTCTTCATTTTCATCCGAAGAAACATCATGTCCTCCCAAACCTTGTAAGCGGCTATCAGCAACCAACCAATCCTTTAAAAGAATACACATATCCACAGTGTTTGGTTTCATTCTACTTCTTTTTTCATCAATGACTCTTCCATCTGCACTAAAACAAGACTCCGATGGAACTGTGGATATCGGAGGAGTTAGTAGATCACGTGCTATTAGGGGTGCTTATCGGACCGGGTCGATCCGGACCCGGTTCGAAACCGAACCGGTTAGTCCGGTCCGAAATCGGAACCGGACTAACCGGTCCGGAACCGGTTTGATACCGGACCGGATCGGTTCTACCGTTCCGGATTCGGAATCTTACCGGTTCCGGACCAAACATATCCGGTTCCGGATTGAACCGGAACCGGATCCATTTTTTTTAAAAAAAAAAATTCGATAAATCCTTTCCTTTTTTCCTTTTTTTTAAAAAAAAAAGGAAAAAAAAAGAAAAATCGGTTCCTGGTTGGAACCGGTCCAACCCGGAACCGGTGGAACCGGAACCGGATCCGATCCGGTTCCTTACCGAATCGGACTGGTTCCGCCCATAACGGGCCCGGAACCGGCCGGTTCCGGTCCGGACCGGGCCGGTAACCACCCCTACGTGTTATTATGGAAAGTACTGGCCAAAGTCTAGCATTGTCTTTCCACCATGCCAAAACATCAAAAGTTTCTAATTCTTGTTCACTGAAATTTATGACTTGGTTTAGATATAACTGAAGCTCAGTAAATGAAGATGTATTAGAACTAGAACTAGAAGAGGCGGAAGTAGTGTCTTGTCTTCTTCTTAACATTGTCCACACATAACCCTTACTACTACTAGCACCACTACTAACACTTTCTCTTACTGGAGTTCCTCTAGAATTATGTAACGAATCATATAAAGAAAACAAAGCAAACAAACATTTATTAATACACTCTTTCTCTTGATTAATATTAATATTTTCATAAGCCATGTTGGTGTAATAAGATTCTATTATAATTTCTATACTATATAATTTTAATCTAGGATTCAGAATTGATGCCAAGCAATTCAACATAAGAATAGTTTGCCAGTATGTTTTTTAAATTTATACTCCATTGGTTCGACAATACCTGTAAAAAACGGATCAGATCTATATAATGCAAAACATTCACTAATTTCATAAATTTTATTCAAAAATATTGAAGAAGTTGGATAATAACAGCCCGAAAATAAATTGGTAGCATCATAAAACGGTTCTAAAAAATTACAAATATTAGAAGCAATTTCCCAATCAGTTTCTTCAATATGAAAATGTTCGGCCATCCTTTCATTAAAAAATAAAGTGATCACATTTCTATAAGGTAAACATGCTTGCAACATTAAATATGTAGAATTCCACCTATTACGAACATCATAAGGAAAATCTTTATAATTCATACCATGAGAAATACATAAACTTTTGAAGTCTTGTTTTCTAGCAACTGAACCATTAAGAAATTTAAGAGTAGTCTTTATTTTTTCTAAATGAAGCTCAAGTTGTTTCAATCCATCTTGCACACACAAATTTAAAATATGACATGCACAACGAATATGAAAAAGATCACCATTTAAAATTGGTTTCAAATAAGTTTTTAATATAGTAATTGCAGCAGTATTATTACTTGCATTATCAAATGAAATAGAGAAGATTTTATTAATATTATATTCATTAGTAACTTGCATTGGAAATAACTCCACCCGTATGAGGCCAATCAATTTTTGTGAAACCTACATTTTTTTTATGTAACACCCAGTTATCGTCAATCCAATGCCCTGTAACACAGAGATATGATGCATTGCCAAGATAAGTTGTCCAAATATCACTTGTTAGTCCTACTTTCGATGAAAGATTACCTAAATACGTAATTAAATTTGCTTTATATTCATTGTGAATGCATCCGATTTAATAGTATTACTTGAAAATCGTTTATGTTGAGGTTGCAAACCTAAATGAATATAATTAGTGAATTTGGCATCCGCCCCCATTGAAAAAGGTTTCTCCGCCCATACGATGTATTTAGCTAGTTCTCTCCTATCTCTTTCAACATTATAAGTGAAAATACCTAAACTTGAACTACTACTACCAGTACCGAATTGTGAAAGAGTAGTTTGGTTACCATCAGTTGGTTCTTTTTCATGTTTAGCCATGTGTCTTAGTAAATGACCTGTACCACCAGAAGAAGCATATGCATAATCTTTTTTACATTTTTTACAAACTGCCCTTAATCCATTTCCCTCAACATTTTCTACATCGAATAATTGTCATACATTGCTAATTCTTTTTTTTGAAGTTATTCTACTTGATGATTGAATATTTAGTGTGCTTTCTTCATTTTCTTGGAATTGATCGATTTCATCATCATAATTCACATTATAAGTGGAATCAGCCATTATGTATATAGACTACAATTATATAATGCAACAAATATAAAAGTTACCAAATATTTGCTAGGAGGAGTGTTGGCTTTGTTGCTTGTGCTTGTGCTTGTCTTGGTAAGCGTAAGACGAATTTCTTTCTTCTTGTGAACAAATTGAGAGTATAGCATCTCAAGTATATAGAGCTTACATATAAAGAGGATAAAATGTTTCCTCAACACACACATATATATAACAACAAAATTTTTTTTTTTTTTTAAAAAAACCGTTGAACGGCTATTTTTCTGACCGTTGGACATTGGCGATCGATCGCCATTTTTGTGGCGATCGATCGCCACCCCCTGTATTAGCTTACTGCCTCTAGGCGATCGATCGCCAACCCCCTGTATTAGCTTACTGCCTCTAGGCGATCGATCGCCATGGTTAAAAAAAAAAAAAAATTTACAAACAGTGGCGTGCCGTGCCGTGCCAGCCCACGGGCTGGCATGGCTTTGCCCGGCACGGCCCATATTCCGGGCGGTGCTTGGCACGGCACGGCACTGGGCTGGCACGGCTTTGCCCGGCACGGCCCATATTCCGGGCGGTGCTTGGCACGGCACGGCACTGTAGCAAAACGTGTCGTGCCGTGCCGCTCCGCATCGTGCCTCGTGCCGTCCGCTCCGTTTGACATCTCTATGTAAGACCAACCATGGCCCAGCCACCATTGATTGCTTCAATTTGGTGTTGTTTCTGCAATGACAATAGTTTAGTCACTGTTATGAACTGTAAATATTAAACATTTCAATTATGTGATAAATAATAAAGATGAAAACGTTAGATCACAATAGAAACGTACTCCGAGTTTCTCTTTTGCTTTGATTTGAGCTATTTGTTTCGATGCCAATCGTTTGGCTTCCAAAGGATCAACCATGATCACTTCTTTATTTGAATTTTCTTTGTCTGGAGACACCTGTATAAGGGCCAAAAAGAAGATATTATTGTTACTGCCAGGCCAAATAAATGATACTATTGTTACATTTGACAGATCCACCAAATATTTTGCTTTTGAAAGATACACCCCTTCCATTATTGCCCTTTCATTCGTTTGAAGAGTAAATATATCCTTTTGCTTATAAAATAAACAAAACCAAAACATAAAATGGTAATTCATTCCATTACTATAATATGTACACGAGCCTATACCAGCAAAGAAGTAAACTCGGATGTCTCTACTACACAAAGATTGACGCGTAGCTCCAAAAGTTTCCTTAGCTTTAACTAGCTCAAGTAACACAAAAACTGGTTTCTTTAAAACCCTTCTTCGAAACATGCGTTCAATGATGGATATCAATGGTTGAATGAGCAGCAACTGCTTATTTCTTGACAAACCATACCCTAATAAATGATGAATCATGCCTCTCGCTAAAAACAACTTAAGAACAAACTATATAGCACGAAAGACAAGCATCAAAATTCGAGTGTGTCCTACTTATATCGAAACAACAAATTGAGGGCTACTCAGCTTTAACAAGCCACTGACTTGGCGAATGATACAACAAACAGTTGTGTTTAAGCAATATCTTCTACGTTAAACACAAACATGGTGGTTGAAAACCACCAATCACATACCTAAAAACAGCTTTGAGCATATTCAAACCATTAAATTGGTATTATACATGCAGAAGCCGTGGTTGGTGCATACATTTGGATTTCCCAATACAAGGATTGCTCGATTCCTACTAGGACGCAGTCTCATATCTTGTTCGCTTCTGAATCCCCACCTGCAAAAGAAAGGGCAATTGAAAAGATTGAAACTACCAACTCAAAAAATGATTAACTAAATTTTTTATTTAAATACTCATTAAAATTGTAGCCGATTTCGCTAAAGATCACACGAGATTAAGCTACATAAATAGTAGCAAGCATATTCACTCATGGAATGAGCAGTGGCGAGTATTCCAAAAATAACATTCTTCATTAATTTTCTCACTTAAATAATCACAAAAGCTTATCACAGATTACCATGAAGATAATTTCAAGATTAGGCGAAAAACGTTGAATTATAGAACAAAACATTAACTAACATATGCAGCAACAAAATGAGAAGGGGCAAAGCGCTAAGTGGGACAAAGTTCACTTGTATTTCTTTCAAATTGTATGTTTCGTGGCCCAAGAATCCTGGTCCAGCTCTTCAGCATATTGCATTTTATTGCACCAAATACGCTACACGGCTAGCTTACACAATTCAAATTAGATGAAAAAAGAAACTTAAATGTAAGATCTTGACATGTCCAAACCTTTCTAAAAAGGGGAATGAAACAAGAAAACCTCAAAATTATTGCTGAAAAGACATATTCAGATTTCATTTCCTCAATGACATAAAGAAAGATCACAATTTGGGGGACAGATTGTCAATTAACTTCACCAAACACAATCTGCCTCTATCTTTCATCCAAATGCTCTGTAAAGATTACAACTCGGGTCCACCCCCACTCTCATAGAATCAACGAATGAATGATTGGAAGCTAATTAAAAGGTGTTGCAGAGAATTTGAGAAAAACATACTTGAAAACAGGTGGAGACCGAGAACTAGATGACGATAAATGGCATGCGTAGAACACAACGACCCCATCGACAATGGGCTGTGTTAAAGACGACGACATATTTCCTATCTCCGAACGACTGTTCATATTTTGATTTTATTGGTCAATGAAAGGATTGGATTGGATATATATGAGGAAGCCAGTCAGGCAACCTATCTCTGAACGACTGTTCATAAGCACGAGATTTTAACTCCAATATCTGCTATCATGATTAATGATCATGCACCCGTCGAGGAGAGCACGTGTCAGACCTTCAAACAGTCAGGCATGAAAGCTTGCAAAGCTATCAAAAGGGGGGAAAAAGCCTTTCACAATAAATGTGTGTATCATGCGAGGAAAAAAATGATGGATCAAGAAGATTCAAGGCCCGGTTAGTAGTTAAAGGTTTCCAACAAAAATAAGGAATTGATTACACCGATATTTTTTCATCAATGGTGAAGCTAACCACTATTCGGTCAGTGTTGAGCATTATTGTTGCTCAAGGGCAGAACAACTGGACGTAAAAACTGATTTTCTCCATGGAGACGAAGAGATCTACTTGCAACAACCAGGAGGATTCTCAGATATAAGAAGAGAAAGTTTTGTCTGCAGGCTTCAGAGGAGCATGTATGGTCTAAGACAAGTCCATCGGCGATGGTATAAGAAATTCGATGGTTTCACACAGAGGCAAGGATTCCACAAATTTAACACTGACAATTGATGCTACTATAAGAAGCATGAGTACAGTTATACCATCTTACTACTTTATGTCGATGATCTGTTGGTAGCAAGACCAGAAATGGAAGAGATCAAGAAGTTGAAGATGCAACTGACAAATGAGTTTGACATGAAAGATCTAGGTCCAGTAAAGCAAATTCTTGGGATGCGGATCTCCAGAGATAAGCAAAAGGGTATTGCAGTCATCTCAGGCGGAGTACATCAATCATGTGTTGAACATGTTCAACATGAGTGATGCTAAGGCATTAAGTACGCCCTTGGGCAATCACTGGAAGTTATCCAAGGATCAGTCTCCGAAGACAGATGATGAGGATAAACTTCATGGCTCGGGTCCCTTATGCTTCAGCTATTGGAAGTCTTATGTATGGCATGGTCTGTACAAGACCAGATATTGGTCATGTAGTGGGAGCTGTTAGCAGATTTATGTCAAATCCAGGAAAGACCCACTGGCAAGCGGTGAAATGGATAATGAGATATCTACAAGGTACTAAAAATAAATGTTTAGTCTTTAGAAATGGAGAAACACAAATCCAAGGGTACGTAGATGCAGACTTTGATGGCGAAATCGACAGTATAAGTACTACGGGTTATGTCTTCACAGTAGGAATCCCAACAGTTAGTTGGATATCACAGATATAGAAGATTGTAGTTTTATCGACTACAGTAGCTGTTGGTAAATTCTTTCCCGAGAGATTTCAATTCAATAACCAGGCTTGTAAACCTTTCATCAAAGTCGTTTAAGGTTTCTCCTGGGTTCATTTTGATATTCTCAAATTTCTGTACATGAACGGTCAGTTTGTTCTCTTTGGTGATATCGTTTCCTTCACAGATTTGATTCAGTTTTGCCCCAATCTCTTTTGCAGTGATGCAAGTCTTGATCTTGCTAAACATATTTTTGTCGATGGCTTGAACAAAATGGCATTGGCCACATTATCTAAGTTGTCTTTCTTCTTTTCTTCGTTGGACCACTCAACTCTTGCTTTTTCTACCATTCGTGGTCCACCGCTTGATGCATCTACGTCCGTGTTCATTTTTAGGATCTTCATTGTCTGTGACGTACCACCGCCAGTGTTTTGAAAACCAGTCCGAACCGACCGGTTCAACCGGTTTAACCTATAACCAGTGCTTGATCCGATTCGGTTGACCTTCAAAACCACTATAATAAAAAATCAGTGGGAACCGGATTAAACCGGTAAAAAACCGGTTCAACCAGTGAACCGGTTGACTGGTTGAACCAGTATGTTCTTTCATTTTTCTTTCCTTTTTAAAATTTTAATTCTTTTTTATTTTTTTAAAATTATAAATCAAATTTGTAGAATAAAATATATTATATATAATTTATTGTTATTGAAATGATTACAAAATAATATTTTATGCGTGTTTTTATCAAAAAATTCATATAATTCAATAAATGTGTCTTGTATATTATATATAAACATACTTAGTTTCTCGTAAATTATAATATATATGAGTAATTTCATAATATTTTAAATATTTTATTATAATTTTGGGATATTGATCTTTTTTGGCATTATTTGTTGTTTTTTAGATGTTTTATTATTATTATTTTATGTTAGACATTTCATTTTAACTGATTTTTTAAGTTTGACATGTTATGTTGGTATAACGATATTTTTTTATTGTGAACAACTTGAAACTATAGTAAAATATATGGTATATATATTTTACAAAACTTAAAATAGATATTACATAATGCTGCCGTCATCACAGGTTGAATCAATGGTTCAACCAGTTGAACCGATCGAACCTGTAACCAGTAAGGACACCGGTTTCATGTCCGGTCCGATTTTGAAAACAATGCGTACCGCATATCATCATCTTGAGCAAATATATGAGCTTGCATACAAACTCTCCAATCATCATAGTCTTCTTTTGAAAACATTGAGATTTTGTTGAATGATGCCATCAGTTCGAATATTCTACAAATTGAGAACACCCGCTCTGATACCACTTGTTAGGATCGAAGTAGTGTTTAGAAAGGGGGTTGAATAAATATTAGCTCAAATCGAATTATCTCTAAATACAACAGACTGTTAATTACTATGGTAGGGTCTCAATCTAATGCAAGTCGGTAGACAACTATTGTAAGTAGTGCGGAATGTGTATACCAGGCTTGAGAATGAAAACTGAAGGCAAAACAATGTCGTAAAGTAAATGAGATGATAGTTGTTTCTGGAATTTCAAAGCATAAAACGCTTCTACGTCTTTCATTCTTCCTTTGTATGAAGGATTCCTAGAAGATTTGGTTTACATTTCTACAGTAAACAATTCATTTAGGCTAATACCACACAGATAGCCTAAACTCCTAGCCCACATAGATCCACAAAGATTACAATGATTTCAGAACTCAGATTGAATAAATACAAAGAATTTTTGAACACTCTATCTCTCTCAAAAGATATAAGTCAGTATAGTGTTTGAGTGTTCTTCTTGAGCAGTAGACTTTAAGACTTAGATCTTCACGATCATTTTTAATGCTCTGTTACTACTCTGCAATGATTTAGAATATTGCGATAAGTGTTTGAATGATTGCTTGATAATATCGTGGGTTCAGAAGAGATTTTTTCAATCTACTTCTGATGTATTTATAACTTCAAAAGTCCAACGTCAACTTTTCTTCATAAGGAAATAATCACGCATAATCAGCTTCCAAAAATAGCGTCCAATATTACTTTTGTCTTCTTTCCAAAACCGTTAACAACTAGTTTTTATGTCGTGTTTGGTTGCGCTGATAAAGCAATGCAACGCTTAGTGTACTATTGTCAGAATATTTTTAGTTGCAATTTTATCTTATTGGGTCTAACGTCAGCTGGCTTCTTCAAAGTGACTTAGTCTACTGGACTGAAGTCAACTAGTCTTTTTGTAAGCAGTAGCCAGCTGCGGTAGAGTTGTTGCTTAGTCTTCTGATGTCTTCTGGTAGACTTTGTTGTCAACTCTTTGAGTATCAAGAGGTAGGCTTGCTAGACTTGTCGGTAGACTTTCCAATAGTTCTGTAAACTCTAGTAAAACAGTATATTCTTCAAGCTCTTATTTTTGCAACTTTAGCCGCGCTTGAGTTCACGTAAAGTCAATAGCCTCTTTGAAGCGGTAGACTCTTGTCATCACAGAAACTTAAAAATAAATATTCCAAATTCTTTCACGGTATAAATATCATTACAAATTTCACGAAAATATAAATTAAATAAGAAATAAAAACCGAAACAAAGGAGAATTTGGTATATTTTTGGGAAGAAAAAGTCATGAAAACAAAATGATGAAAAGATACCTTATTTAGTCCCTAATATTTGATGAAATACTTGATTTAATCCTAATGTTTCACTTGACCCGATTTGGTCCTCATTGTTTCCTCAATATACTCGATTTGGTCCACCCGTTATCTTTACCGTTTATTTGGACGGCCCATTTCCACAAACCCTCAATCCTCACACCCGATTTTACCCCGAGGAATTGAACTCAGATTGGACCCAGCTTTCAATGTCCATCCCTGTTGCTCCAGACTTTCAACATCGTCTAGTTCTGCCGCACAGGAGAAATCAACGATCTCAACACGACCAGATGAGATCGATTCAAGGTTCAAGACGACGCGGCCAGATGGAAGGGAAATCGATTAAGGGCTCCTTGGATAAAAATTGAAGAATGGTGTGGGAGGGAAAAATGGAGAGGGTGAAATCGGGTGTGAGGATATGGGGTTTGTGGAAATGGACCATCCAAATAAACGGGAAAGATAATGGGTGGACCAAATTGAGTATATTGTGGAAACAATGAGGACCGAATAGGATCAAGTGAAACATTAGGAACTAAATCAGGTATTTCATCAAACATTAGGGACTAATTGATGTATTACCCCTTATGAAAATGAAAGGCTAAATTAGATCCGACCCGAATCCACTAAACGTCACAAAGATATCCAATCTCCAGTTGAACAAGAAATTTGCCACTCCACCAGCAGCCCCCATCTCTGCCTACTCACGGCTGGTCCGAAGAAACGAGAGAAAGCTGCCGAAAATATGAGGAAAAGGAAAAATCAAGCAATTCAATCACCCATTGATGAAGATATCAACAGCAAACTCATCCCCAATAAATCTTCTTCGTCCCTGAACAAGATATTTACGCTTTGTTTGGTTCTGAGATTAATCAACTCATTGCTTGTGCGAACGTATTTCAATCCAGATGAACACTGGCAAGCTCTTGAAGTTGCCCATCGAATCTCTTTTGGGTCTGCCAATTTTCTACTTTATTGATTGATGAACATCTATATCTTGTAATTTGTTTCGAATTTTTATTCAGATATGGACATTTGACGTGGGAATGGAGAAAGGGTTTGAGGAGTTACTTGCATCCGGTTCTCTTTGCTGCTCTTTATAAAATTCTTGCCTTTCTTCGACTTGATTCACCTTGGTTCATGGTAAATTCTGCTTCTTTTTTCTTGTTATTGCTCATAGAGTCGGCTTCTTGTCTTTATTTTGATAATGCGTACATTTTAATGTTGATTGGTAAGTTTATTTCTTTGTCTCCTTTTAGGATTTTAAAAGATTTGATCTTGTTGTATTGCCATCTGTATCTTAATCGATAAGAAATTTTATGTTGCCAAGGTTATCATTAAAAACTTTATATGTGATTTTCTTCAGTCTGTTAGCGTAGTAATTTACCTATTTTTCTCAAAGGCGAAATATGGTAACCTTTTGCAGACAAGGACTCCTCGAATGATGCAGTCTGTATTCGCAGCTTTTGGTGATCTATACTTGTACAAACTATCCAAGATCTTGTTTGGGGACAATGTTGCAAATTGGGCAGTATCCTTATGCGGGATAAATGCTTGTCTTTTGTTTTTTCCATTTATGTTTTGTTTTCCCGCTTTATTTTAAATCTCTGTCTTGCAATTTACCTTGATGGATTTCATATGGTTTTCCATGTTGCTTGCTTTGGCTTGGTTATATATTGCTTAATGTATGATGATGAAGTACTTAACATATGCCACAGCTCTTTGCACAGCTGACTAACTGGTTCATGTTTTTCTGCATCACTCGTACTTTATCTAATTGTTTAGAGTCGGTTCTCACACTTGTGAGTTTGTACTACTGGCCCTGCATTAGAGTATCTCCCAATGCAGTTCCCTCTGGTTCAAGAAAGTTTGCGCTGGCCATGGCAGCACTAGCATGTGCCATTCGGCCAACAAGTGCTATCACATGGATTTATATTTGTACTTTGGAGTTGTTGTCGGCTCATGATAAGCTAAAATTTGTTCTTCTCGAAGTCGTTCCAATTGGGTGAGTAGTTCGAGTTTTTTCTTTCCCGTTTACTCCCATCTGTTAATAATTTTTATTTTTCTTATCTTAGTCATGATGGTAACTTTGGGTGAATCTATAGAGCCTTAATCCTATATGAGCTCACCAATATATTTTTTGGATTCACTACTTATACTTATTGGTTAAAATTTATAAATGGATCCTATATTTTCATTTTTATTCTGATCCATGATGTTGCAAAATACCTGCTTATGGTATACTTGATGATATATGTAGGAACTAACTAAAAAAGATGCTTACTTTATGTTCCAATGTTGGTACCAGGGGACTGGTGCTCGGTCTCACTTCTTTATTGGATCGTTTAATGTATGGTTGGTGGGTGATGGTACCTCTTAACTTCGTAAAGTTCAATTTCCTTTCTTCTGGTGGAGACTATTATGGAACTCATCCATGGCATTGGTACTTGTCTCAAGGATTTACGGTCATGGTGTTTACATATCTACCATTTTCCTTGGCTGGTTTTATCATGTCTAAACACTG
This sequence comes from Haberlea rhodopensis, assembly GCA_907163345.1. NCBI lineage: Eukaryota > Viridiplantae > Streptophyta > Magnoliopsida > Lamiales > Gesneriaceae > Haberlea > Haberlea rhodopensis. Next base: position 40,714 of record CAJQUN010001464.1, read on the forward strand.
GAAGCTTTGTGGACTGGTTGCATGGGTTTTAGGAACTTATAGTCTCCTTGGTCACAAAGAATTCAGGTACGGTTTATAAATTTACATAAGCTATATTAATCAGTAGGGGAAATTTGTTGCTTCCCAATACTATTACGTAGAGCTAGTCATTTTTTCAAACATTAACGCTTCTCATTATCGTCAGACTCCAAATACCAGGTTTGTTCTTCCTGTGCTTCCGTTAGCACTGATTTTCTCTGGGTATTCATTAGCAAACTTAGGCTTGTCTGAACTGTCAAAGAGAAAACTGAAAGAAAGTTCAAGCTCATATATTAAGCGCCTTACCAAGCTGCAAATGGCGGTCTTTTTCTTGCTTCTTACTAATATCCCAATGGCATTATATATGAGCATGGTTCATCAGGTACGTGGTTTCAATTCTTGAATTAATCAATATTTCAATGAAAATATGTTTCGTTTTTATTAGGAAACCAGTTACATGATATAGATATTTCTGAAATACATGTTAACCATGTGTGTATATTATTACTTTTTACAAATTCATCCATCCGATTTGTCTCCACTTGTCTCCACTGTTACATTACAGCGAGGAACTGAGGATGTAATGAACTATCTCTCAAAGGAGGCTAGTGAGAACAAAGTGAAAAATATACTCTTCTTGACACCATGCCACGCTACACCATACTACTCAACGTTGCATCGTGATATCCCTATGCGTTTCTTGGATTGCACACCAAGGTGAAAATATCAAATATCCTGTTACACTTTTGAAGATTGGGATCTTCTTTTCAAGATAGGACTTTGTTAATTTTTGTTTTAACCGTTCTTCAAACAGCGAAGAGAAAGGGATATTGGATGAGTCTGATCAATTTTTACTTCACCCACTTGGTTTTGTGATCGAGTTGGCCAGAAACTGGTCTTTACCTACACACATTGTAATGTTCGATGGACAAGAAAAACTATTGAAGGAGGAGTTCCTTTTGTCGCATGGTTTCCACGAGGTATATACCTTTGATTGGTTTTAAGATTTTATTTCATCCATGATTTATTGTAAATGGCAATTTTCTCGGAATTGCTTTTCCATGGGCAGGTGAGGCGATTCTTTCATGCCCATTTCAAGGTGGATCGAGAATTACAGTCATCGGTGGTTGTTTATGCGTTTCAAGGCTACTAACTTTTCATCTGATATAAACAAAACGATCGCCGATTTTTGATTAAACATTTGTTCCTTAATTAAATTAGGCATTATACATATATTTTCTTTCATTTGCTTCTTGCGAACCCTTCTCATGTGATATTATTTCATCGTGATTTTTGAGGTAAGAAGTATGTGATTTTATGGAAACATGGTATTAGCATGAGTTCCTTGCATTGGATTCAAGTCATATCATAATCAAACCAAAAAATTTTAATTGACTAAAACAACATCGTTTAGGGATAATGTTTATTTTTTATTTTTTAATAAAAGCTTGTTAACCAATTGAAAGGCTCAAATAATAGGGATGTTTTTTTTATGGTAGATTATGATTAACATTAAACTTTTGAAATTTGAAGAATTATATTTGATTTTCAGTTGTCACTCGTATTAATGAATTATAAGACTATAATGATCACACATCTTATTTATTTTTTCTCGTTTATAATACAATCATGTGATCTTTTTTTTCTTTTTTGTTTGCATGCGCAACGTATATAACTTTATGTTCATAAAGTTCATTACTTTTCTCACTTTTCATATATTTATTTATTTCCAATATAAAATAATAGATTTTTCCAATAAAAAAGGGAAAGACGGTCCCTTTATTTTGGACATTTTTTCTTATTTTTATTTTGGTATGGAAGAAACATGTCATACCAAAAAATTGATTATCCTAAACTACAAAACAAAAGAAAATTGGATATATCATTCATATTTCCTTGGTCAGGTCAATTGGTAATCAGATCTTGCTCACAATATGGCGATGATATAAATAATAGTGTTATTTTTAAAAATATTACGATTCCATGGCTGTGATCAACCGGCTTGATTGTCATATTCATTTCCTTCTTTCTTTCTCATTATTTATATCTCAAACAAAAATCATACGATTCGGCAGACTACTCTGAACTTTCAGAACAGTCATTTAATATGATTGGTTATTCTGTCTGTATGCTCACCGTCACCGGCGTTATCAATCCACGTGTTTGACTTATCTAATGTCACACAGGGGGCGTTTGATTTACAAGCTATACAACAACAACAACTAAGTCTTTAATTCTAATGAATTGTGGTAGGCTACATAAACAATAGAGAGAATCAAGTCGGGTCGGACACATGCGTCAGTCTTCTCCAAACGCTTCTATCAGTCATATCTTCTATAATCCCCTTGCACTCCAAATCTTTGAGTATAACTTCGAGCCATGTCATCTTCGGTTGTCCTCTCGCTCTCGTGAACTGGCCCAAATCCATGGACTCCACTCAACGCAGAGGTACAATGCTGGGCCTACGTCGAACATGACCAAACGAGCGTAAGCGGCTTCTTGCATCTTCTCTTCTATACAAGATACACATGCTTCAGCTCGAATATCTTCATTCATTATTTTATCTTTTCTGGTTTTACCGCCATCCAACGAAACATACACATCTCTGCCACACTCATCTTTTGGATGTGATTCCTCTTGGGTGCCCAACATTCCATCCCATACAACATTGCGGGTCTAACGGAGGTTCTATAAAACTTTCCCTTCAATTTCAGCGGGATATTACGATCGCATAGAACTCCGGTGGTGTTTCTCCATTTCAACCAGCCAGCCTGAATCCTATGGTTAACGTCGCTATCAATCTCTCCATCCTTTTGGATAACTGAACCTAGGTATCGAAACTCGCTGCTCATCGACACCTCTTGACCACCCAGTCTTACAACACCGGAATCCCGAAAGGAACGACCACTAAATATGCACTCCATATATTCCGTTTACTTAATCTAAAACCCTTGGATTCCAAATTCTCTCTCCATAACTCCAATTTGGCATTTACTCATGCCATTGTCTCGTCGATTAACACAACATCGTCAGCAAAAAGTATGTTCCAAGGTAATTCAGTTTGTATGTCTTTTGTTATCTCATCCTTCACTAAGGCGAACAGGAAAGGACTCAACGCAGACCCTTGATCAATCCAATAGTGATCGAGAACTCACTTGTCACCACACTGCACGTTCTCACATTGGATGCTACTTCGTCGTACATGTCCTTGATTATATTGACATACTTTATGTGAACTTTTTTCTTCATCAAAGCTCACCATAATATCTCGCTTGGTACTTTATCGTAGGCCTTCTCCAAGTCTATAAAGAACATATACAGATCTTTACTCCTCTCACGATAGCGCTCGATAAGTTGAAGAAGTAAATGGATAGCTTCAGTGGTTGACCGTCCTGGCATGAACCCAAATTGGTTCTCCGATAACTTAACCTCCCTCCTTAAATGACATTCAATTATCCTCTCTCAAAGCTTCATTGTGTGACACATGAGTTTTATAGCACGATAGTTGGCGTAACTCTGAATGTCACCCTTATTCTTATAGACAGGGATGAGAGTACTATTTCTCCATTCATTTGAAATTTTGTTACTCCTTCAAATCTTGTTAAATAGATCTGTTAGCCACTTTATCCACGTCGGTCCTAAACATCTCCATACTTCAATAGGGATTCCATCAGGACCAACTGCTCTTCGTGCTTTCATTTTGTTCAAAGCTTCTTTAACCTCAGATTCTCTAATTCTGCGAGTAAATTCACGGTTTACATCATGTTGATGGATGTTAAGATCACCTAAATCTTGGCTAAAGCTACCGTTGAACAAGCTGTTAAAATAATTCTTCCATCTTGTTTTGATGTCTTCATCTCGAACCAAGACTTTATGGTTCTCATCTTTTATGCATTTCACTGCACATGAGTCTCTTGTCTTCCTCTCCCTCGCTCGGCCAATCCTGTAGATATCTTTTTCTACCTCCTTGGTATCCAATTTATCGTACACTTATTTGTAGACTTTAGCTCTAGCATCTCGAACCGCTGTCTTCGCTTCTTTTTTGGCAAGCTTATATCTTTCGAAGGTGGCCCCATTGTTCTTCTTCAACTCTCTGTAAGCGTCCATCTTGATTTGGATAGCCTTTCTTTACGTCTTCATTCCACCATGATGCGTCTTTACCTGGTGGAGCATATCCTCTTGACTCACCAAGGAGCTCTGTAGCTACCATCTTAATGCCACAAACCATTTTGTTCCAGGTGGTATCAGGATCATCTCTTGGCGTCCAATTAACTCCCTCGACTACCTTCTCTACAAAAGCTCCAACGTTACCTAATTTTAACCGCCACCACTTAATTCTAGGTTCTAACTTATGCTTAATTCTAGTAGCCCTATTCTTAATCCTAACATCTAAAACTAAAAGTCGGTGTTGGTAACCACACTCTCTCCTGGAATTACCTTACAATCCAAGCATTTAACTATATCTATCCTTCTAGCCAAAAAGAAATCTGTTAGGGTTGCACTAGACTCACTTCTAAAAGTAACTAGATGAGAGGACCTCTTCTTGAACCATGTATTCGCTAGGACTAAGTCATATGACATGGCAAAATTCAAAAGTGAATTACCTGCGGCGTTCCTGTCCCCAAAGCCATAGCCTCCATGAACACTCTCATAACCATTCCGATCAGAACCTACGTGCCCATTGAAATCTCCCCCGATGAAGATTTTCTTATTATGGGGTATTTCTTGCACTACGTCGTCTAGATCCTCCCAAAATTTCCATTTAATAGCCTCATCTAGACCAATTTGGGGTGCATAGGCACTAACGATATTAAAAATATCATTGCCTAAAACTAGCTTAACTAACATTATCCTATCTCAATTCCTCTTAACTTCCACTACATACTCAAGTAGTTTGTTTTCTACGATTACACATACCCCATTACGATTCTTCTCATTACCTATGTACCAAAGTTTATAGCCCCAATGAGCTATAGTTCTGGCTTTCTCACCTACCCATTTAGTCTCATGCAGACACATAATACTAATTTTTCTTCTACTCATCGTCTCTACTAACTCTGCTAATCTACTGGTAAGGGAACCTACATTCCAAAAGGCTAAACGAATCATATGATCTTGGTTTCGAGCTAACTTCTTCACCCCAACTCGCTCGAGGTGAGGGAACCCTTGCTCATTTGACACCACACCCAGGCGTCGATGTGGCGCGTTGTTTATGAGCGACGACCTAGCAGCCCTTTGCCCACTTATCACTACACCCGGGATCCGGTGCAGCGCGTCGCTGTGTAGGAAACGCCCCAACGCAATTCATCTTATAGTTCATGTCATTGAGATGTGGCTAATTTATCCGGCTGGCTGTCACATGATACATGGGTAAGTCAACTCATCACCAATTAGCTTTGAGTTGTAACCTTATGTATTCTTAACATGGTATCAGAGCAGGCTTGTCATGTGATTGGCTATTCCACATCACATGCTCACCGTCATCAGTATTATCAATCCACGTGTTTTACTTATATAATATCACGAGAGTGGCGTGTTAATAGTTGTCACACATTGAGAAAATTTACAAGTTATGCTAACTCTTTATTAGATACATGAGCTACTCCCCTCATCACAAATTGACTTTAATTTGGAATCTCATGTATTCAACAAATTTTCTACCCCCGCAAGAAAAGTAAGGGCGATATATAAGTAATACTAGTGTGTATTCTGTTTTATTAATATGATATTTGTCCTCACTCAAATTGTACCTCTCACGTATCTTTTTTTCTCTCGATTAGGTGAAAGTGGCGATTATGCGTAGTATTATGGGAGTAATACTTATCTCAATAGATTTCAAGCAAATCTCCAAATCAAAAATAGGATACCCATTTTCCATCCTATAATTTTCTTTCACGTTTGATCTGCATTATTAATCGTATTATATTTTTTGGTCATTCAAATAATCAATAGTTCATTTATGTTATCACGCAAACAAATGCAACCTTACACTGCTCAAGCCAAATAAAATTGAAAAAGAAATTACTCGGTTGCAGATATTCGAAAAAGTTATAATTGAATAGATTATATATAATATAGTTTCTTGAGATCTCCTGCTTGATCAAATTTCACTACTGCTTCACTGTTAGATTGCAATATGAATATTATATGTCTACCCATGATAAATGGACAAATATATTTCGTGCTTCAACAAGATTTCATCTGCCACTTCAGACTGGCTTCAAACCATGTTTCATCGCAGCTTTCCATACCACATCTATCCTGTCAACATCCAATGCTCCGACTTCGTGGTGAGTCCAACCTTCCAGGGAATGCACGATTCCGCCAGCATGGCAGGCGTGGACGACCCCTCTTTCCATGGTATACTGCAGCAAAAATGGCAAAGATAAAATTTTCAGACTCGGTGATACATAATGTGCATTTTTCATCTGTTTGGCACAATGTTCATCACGTGGTGTGGCATAAGTTTTGCACACAGAAAACCCGAGTTAGAAATGATTTGTATTGATTATTTTTGTATGAAGTACCAAGAACCCGCAAACAGTTTTTATGACAAAAATTATGGTCAACTCAAAAATGTTAAACCGCGTAAGAGTCCTAAGAAGAGTTGTGGGACTTACCTCGCAAGATCCTAGCCTTTCAACGTCTTCGGGTAATTTCATAGCAGCAAGATCACCATAAGTGCAGTCTCTTCTGAACTGCAACACGGGTGGGACTACAAATTGATGAAAATGAGTTCCAGATGGAGCAAACCTTTGCTCTCTTGATGTGATCCACTTTCCAACTATCCATGTCTGTAAAAAACCAAGAACATTATATACACTTGTCAAGTTTACAACTATATTTTCAAATTGTGGAAAAACTAGTACCTTGCAATGTTGTCCTGCTTGGTACTTGGTCACTTGGACTAGATACTTTTGATAATCTGCAGGCGCTTCTTTCTGAACTTTTCGAAATCTTTCAGTTGCTTGAGTTAGCATCTGTATGATTATACGATACATTATATACACAATTGAAAAAACGTAATACATAATCGAAATTCGACAGAATATTCATATCAACTCACAAGAACTCGAACTTCTTTTCTGCACAGATAAAGGGCAATAGCCCTTCCGAGTTTTGAAGTTGCTCCAGTCAAAAATACCTCAGTGATATCCTCATGGATCTCATTTAGTATCACCGCAGCTGTTAAAGTGTTCCCGTGAACAACTCGAACTTTAAGATCGGGATGCTTGTCAACGAATAGTGTTCCACCTCCATTGAGAGCCTCATTCTGCATAGAGATTTTAAATATAGAAACTTAATGTAATATGCACGACAAATAATGTCATGAAATGGAAATACTTTTGCAGATGAAAACCTTATTTAAAGCGGCAAGACTAATAACTTTAACTCCCAATCTGTTAGCCCTCAATATAGCCTCTTCAATTTGCTGGTTGATGCCTTTTGCAGCAAATGGCAAGAAATACTGCAACATAAAAATAAAAAACATCAGGGATTCTTCAATATTTCCTACATTTTCAAGATTGTAATTAAAACAAGTCTCATTCACAAACCTGAAAACCAAATCTGGGAACAATCCATGTTTGGTGCAACCGACCCCTAAGCTCGTAGAATGAGTACAAGAACGTCTTGGACTTAGCCCACATGATTGACATCGCCAAAAACGATAATGACAAGCAGGGTATCAAGTAGAGTCTGGTGTAATAAGGCAGAGCTGCAATAGATCTGTTGGCAAAGGGGGCGTGCATAGCCGATGACATGTCTACTACATGGGCTAGAAACACGAAATCAGGAATTCTCACATTTTTTCCTGCATTTTCAAAAATATGGAGTTAAGCTTAAATGTGTTTCGATCCAATATTGAAATATCTTATATCCTACGTCAAACGAAATAATTGAAAAATATCAGTGATGTATGAAATTGCATTAGCTGACCTGAATCTACACGGTTTCTCTTGTGCGCCTCCCATGATTTTTCGTTCAAAGTATTTCCCAATGCATCAAAAAGAGGCATGAAAAGGCAATAGTTGGTGTCCATCTCTGCGTGATGTAGGCTGTGGTACCTGTGGTGACCGGGAAAAATAAATCAGAATTATCTTTAACGGCAACTTAAGTTAAAGGTTTATCGAACTGATTTAATGCTTACGTAGGAGTATAAACGATGTATTTGAGAAAAGGAAGAGCCTCAAAAATCTGATGGGGAATTATTTCCACATTTGAATGGCCTAAGCATCTCAGCAAATCGAAGACCAAAGTGTAGCCATAGATCAAGCTTAAAGATCCACGACCGATCAAGAATGATCCGATTATTGGTGTCCCGATCACGATAGTCAATAAAAGATGTTCCAAAAAAGTGGCATGTCCAGCTGCAAGAAACATCAAACATGAAAAGAGTCGCAAAGTGGCACTTCTTTATGGACGGATCCAAAAAATTAGTTGATCAAGTATCAAAGTTTGATGCATAAAGCTGCGTAATTTAATTGGTCTAACCTGTAAAGGCTTGTGGCACAGGAGATGAATGATGGAGTGAATGGTAATTATGAAAAAGATAATTTCCATGGAAGCATTTGTGCATGGCATAATAAAGGGGCTCTGAAATGGCTACGTGGAGTGCTATGGCTGAAGTGATGCCTTTCTTGTTCCATAGAGGTATTGTTTCAAAGATTGGAAACATGTACATAACCAAAGTGGCCACCATAGCTTGAAGTAAGATAAAATTGTCCCTGATTCGACCAAGAAAACAATTTTTTTTTTTAAAAACGAAGTACAATATTATTCTAACAAAAAGAAATTCTCAGAGCTCTGTGATCATCCTAAAAATATACGAGTTCTCATATTCCCAAGATATTTAGAAAAAGATGTTACTTTCAGCTCCTCTATGTTTCCTACTACACTTTAGTATGTTCATAAATAACAACTCTAGTTCCTATCTAAATATAAATAAAATAGGAATCCATAAATACATAGAAGATTAACTATGAAAATCAAAACAATTTTAAGGCTTGAGTTCAGAAGTAAGACGATTTCTTTTATCTGTTTTTAGAAAGAGTTGATTCAATCTGTTTTCTAGGAAATATAATCTATTTCTCGCGAAAAATCAAAATTATTGGTTCTGTCCCGAGTAGTTATAAAGAGAAAATAAAGAATCCAAACAAGATATTACCAATGCCATTCTTCATCAATCTGCTTAAAATCAATCCCTTTCTTCACAATCAAACGATTCCGAGTAAAAAAGAGCATGTTGCTGTAAGATGTCCAATAGTTGTACATTGCTTCTCTAAGCATACATAGAATGAAAATATGAAGGCACCAACTATCTTTCAAGGACTCTCCTTGATATCGTGAGTACATGACTTCGCCAGCAAACAGCCCATAAAAAAGATACTGTCAAACACGTACAAAAACACCAAAATTAAATCCCAGAATTGGTTTTAAAAAATTGAAAATTTCACATGGGTTTTTGTCTAAAAACAATAAAAACTGGTAAATAAACGTCCTTTTTGTTGCTAAGGTACCTTATAACAACCCATGATTTCCCATGGCCAAGCAGAAAGTGGTGCAGCCATGTTGAGTAGCTGCAGAAACCTTCTCCACTGTTTTCTAGAGCTGTTTTTCTTCAAATTTGTGCGCAAAAGCTGTAAATTTTTTTGCTGAAATATGGGAAAATTCCTCGTATTTTGGAGGAAGAGGAGCAAAACTATTTCTTGAGTATTATTTAATTTGTAAGTGCACAATCACTTTGAATCATTTATTTGCAGACCAATGTCCTTTATATATACGCGTACACATTGATCGGTTAAGATTACCTTTTTAATCAGCGAAAATTACGGTTGTCTAATTTACTTTGGTTTCAACAATAATAATAATTAACAGCACACGTGTAAATAATTGCATTACAAATTCTCTTCTAATTTATAATAAATGGAGAAAAAATTAAAATTGTTTCTTTGGAATTGGACAGTCAACTATAAAATAAAATTATTTTTAAACTTTTTGAATATTTAACTGGGGTGTAGCTTTGGGTAGCAAACAAAAGTATCAATGACTTTGAATGATTTCTAATCTCCATTCTTGAAACCATATTGTCCTGTTATGATGCTCACGGCAATCGTTTCCAAGATAGATTAACTTCGCCTCCGGTTATTCCTGTAGTCAATGTGCCAGCGCGTTTTTTAAATATTAATTCTTCTAAAAAAATTATGATTTATAGTTTAGACATCGACATTCATATAAAATTATTGGAAAAGTATTTGAACTTTTTTATTTTTTATTTTATTGGGATTTTAACAGATTCAAAAATCGGTGAAACTATCTTCCATCAGAATTCCTTTTTTAGAATTGCAAATTTCAAAGAAATAAAAAGGTATTTTCAATTAATCTTTGTCGTTTAAAACCAGACCGACTGGATTTTTTGTCGAAAGGAGATGGGATTAACCAAATTTTATACTTTTAATGTCCTCTTGCCAACGGTCACCAATCTTTCTGGTATACAATATATTAAAATTCCAACCGCAACATCAAAATTCTTGGAGTCAAAATTTTGTTGGTAACTATGCGTGTCCACATGCATGGATTTAATGTGGCCATAGACCATAGTGGTATGTGGGGGAAGGGTATGGGTTGGCAGCAGATAAGCAAATTAAAGGGCCTTTATATTATAGCATCCAATCCAAAATATATACTAGTAATCTTCTGTAAGTGTTAAATGCATATTTATTTATTTTTTTGTAAGATAATATGATAATTATAACGTCAGTTTTTTATTTTGATTTTATTTTTTTAATTTAAATCATGAAATGAGTATAATATTTTTATATTTATTTCTTTTTGGATTTTATATAAATTTGAGGAGCATGAATGTAATTTAAACATTGGTCTAAAATGATCAGACCACTAAGATCCTCACGCATTATATATAGTATAGATGCAGATAACATAATAATAATAATTATTATTATTATTATTTTGATATGGGGTATGAAGATTTTAAACAAGATTTTTGAGCAATCGTACAGACTCGAACTCGACTCTTCGAAAGTGGGACATGAGACTTTACCACTGGGCTAAGGCCATAATAATCTCTATATAGAATTATTTTTGTTGGCTTGTTACATGATCTTTAACTTGGATGAAGATGCTAATGCTTCACGTGGTAATATTTTTTAAAGAAAAAAAAACATAGAATTTGAATACTTTTTCAAGTGAAGGTATGCACATAAATATATGTGGGTTTTTAACCTACAGATTTATGATATAAACTCAAATACAGACTTAATAATTTATTTGATTTAAAAAAGGAAAATTTATTTCAATAACACTACAATTATTATAAACTTATATATGTAGAAATAAATAATAATAATTGTAATTTTCCCGAACTCTCATTTTCACGGTCTCCTATTTCTCCATCAGCTGCTTTCTTCTGCAGAGCTGGACTGCCTAAACAATACGCGTTCTATAGTCTCAGCACACGCACTTCCTTTTTTTCTTTATCATAACAAAAGCATATTAATTTCATCAAATGAAATTTGGGGACTAAATTAATATTTAAATATACAGTAATTACTTTGAGGACAGTGAGAAAACCCTAATAACATGATGTTGAATGCTTAAGCGATTGCTTTAAAGATGTCATTCGAACCAGGATAAGACCCTACAAATACAATTGTTAGTTGGAATTTTAATTGACAATAGTACTATACCAAAGGGCATCATAATATTTTTGCAGTTAAAGCTATGGTAGAGTCCATCGGTTCGATACTAATAGCTGTCCACATTTATGTGCCACTTAATTCAACAGATTGAACTTCGATATTCAATCACTCGAATTTTTTAAAAAAAAGATTGCGTATTTTCAAATTATTTGTTTGTGATCATAAGGTTGAATAAAATATTAAGTAATTACAAAAGCAACTTGCTCCATATATATACAATGCACCCAGTTCAAATGAACGAGTGAAAAAAGGGATATATCTGTTTTCCAGAATGATTGTATTCAATTATTTCATGTTTGCTAAACTAAAACTTAACTAGTCCAAAAATGAAAAGATTTTGAGTGATTTGACTACCTTTCTAATTATTACGGAAAATAAAAAACTAAATAAATGTCAATAAATTATGATTTTCAATAAATATTATTGGTATTTTATTTATGTATTCAAAGAAAATTCGTATCTAGCAACTCCGTTCTGATTGAGTTATTGTTGTCCTGAAAGATACAATAACACCATCAAAATAACCGATTATATAGATGTACAAGAAACAAGTGGTGGGGATGGTCCAGATTCAAGTAGTCGATGCCTCTAGGCCCTATCTTAAATATCCATGTGATTACTATTAATTACACCGGAATTCGAGTCAAATATACACTTACTGTTACCCCCACACGGCACACCAGACCACTTTGAATTTAAATACGTAATACCCCACGGCCATGCATCAACCATCCTTTGGACGCTCTAGTTGCTACAATATTAATTTATAATTTATGTGCCAACATAAATTATATTTAATATTTATGTACGATCATGAAGTTATATTTAATTCTTGAGTTGAAATTCACCTCAAAATTCGATCTCAATTTAAGAATATATTATTCTGAATTCATATTTTATTTTACCTACAGTTTGATTATTTCGAATATGGTTTGTTTCTAAATTACTTTTTGTATACAATTTTTTCAATGTTAAGTAGTTTTAATGTAAAAATCCATTGACTGTAAAAAAATTAAGAATTTTATATGAATTTTGAAAATTAACTAAAAGAATTATTTAAGAGAGATAATATTTGTTATTTACAAAATTTATAATGCTTTATTTATAATATATATTTATTTTTTTTGATACGACGGAGGAGGATTTTTGTACACATTTTTTGGTCACTACCGGACTCGAACTTGAGTTGTCCCAAAGGGGGACACGAGCATTTACCATCTGGCTAAGGCCGAATGGATCATGGATGATATGATCGTTTTACGATGATTTCAGCATATCGTGATTGGCTATTTTATTTTATTTATTCTATTATGATCTAACAAAAGATATATAGATAATAAGTATAGATATAATTAAAATATATATTCCTTTCCAACGCCAATCATATAATATCCTTCGCACTTGTTTAACCAAAAAATTAAAACGAGAAAATTTAATGCCATGTATTTGGTATGATAATTACGACAAGTCTCGATAAGTTAATTAACCTGTAAAAGATAGGACATCCCTAGTCATAGTTTTTAGTCTAATTTCGGTAAATTGTATCGTCACTTTAAGTAAATCCCTAAAGACAAAAAGCAAAATTAAATTAAATATATATGAATATGAATATGAATAGTTGTGCTATTATATTTTGTAATAGTATGGTCCGATTCAGAAACATCTCCTCATCATTATTAATAATTATAATTTCTAATACTTATTCATTGATTTTAAGAAATGTTTTTTTATAACTTATTATAGAAATGTTTTATAATGGTCTTATGATATGTATATGTACATATCATATATCAATTATCAATAATTTATATATTAAATATCATATCAATCCACAAAACTGCATAAGAACATTGTAATGTCTTATAAACAATATTCAAATTTGATAACATCAAGAAGTTGGCTCCAATATATAGTTTTTATTTTGGAAAAAATATATTTCGATCGATATTATCTTATTATTTCACCTATATTACAAATCAAGTGAGTTTTCTAAAAACCCAGTATCTTATTTATTTTGAAAAAAAAGTGTACCTTTCATTTTTTTAGTTTTTGGAGTTATTTGTATTTTAAGTTTTTTTAGTACACCTTTGTACGAAAACAGGAGATCGGGGTTTCAACCTCGAAACCTCGAATTTTTATAGGAGTTGGTGTCAATGGAGCCAATTGAATGTGTCTTAGTTTAGGTTTCCGTATGTTTTAATCGAGGTCATCTATTACTGGTTAAAAAACAATTGAAGCCCCTCCCCACTTGATTAAAAATCTTGGTACAAATAAGTTTTAGAAAAATCTTGGTACACAGCTATTTTAACAATCAAAAATTAATTTTATTAACATTTTTTTAAAATGGTAAAAAAAAAGTTGTCTCTGTTGCACATAAAAAATCATTTAAGATCTATACATTAAAGTTGGTGCAATACATAAATGTTGTCTGCACCAACATTAACTTTTTCTTGTTCGTACCAACATCTAACACCGAAGGATGAAATTGACTTTTCTTTCAAATTTTAAATTAAAATTTTGAAAATTTTAAGGATGCGCATTATTGTTTTCCTTTACATATTTACTAACGTTTTGATTTATTAATATTAATTACAAATATAAAAAAAATTGTATGTTTCTTGATTTCGCCCTTTTCTTGGAACTAAATTGACCCATTACTTTATTCATGTGTAAAACAGGTCAAAACATCATATCGTGAAACGATCATATCATCCAACTATAACCAACAATTAATTTTTTTTTATTAAAAAAATGATATATTTAGAATCATCAAACTTATATTTTATAAAAAGCATTTTTTAACAAGTCATAATCATCCAAAAAATAGTTTAATATGAAATATTTAATGTGAAAACCACCTTCTTTACAACGACTAACGAGATCATTATTTGAAATATTATCATAAAATATTGAAGTCAAGAAGATGTACAAACCATTTTGATAATTAAACATATATTGTTGAAAATGTGATAAATTCAGCTTATAAGATTGAAAGCGACATGTATAGTTTTTTATATATGTACGTATGTATGTATATATCCAAAGACGGGCATTATTTTATTTTAGTTGACAATAATTCAAAAGGGTCTCGTCGTACAAACAGATGGTTTTAGTAGGACCAGTCGACATTAATAATCTAATAAATGGTTACAGTGATTTTTTAATATTGTCATGACAACATTATCCAGCTGTTTCAAATTTTTTAATCTATATAACTTAAAAATGATATAAAAAAAAAATAGTCCATAGAATATAAACTTTAGCAAAATAATATTAAATGCTTATGATCCATAAAAATTAATCTTATAGGATATGAGTTTATCAATAAAAGTCTCAAATGTTAATGACTAATCAAAATTAATTCCACAGAAATTATGTTTTATCAAAAGTGATATCATAATTGAAAAGAGGCTTTGAGATCATTTTTGATTAAACTCATATCTTATAGAACCCATTTTGATTAGACATAAATGTTTAGAACTACTATTTATTAAAAAGATATTCTATTGGATCAATTTTGATTAGTTATAAATATTTGAGATTATTATTGATTAAATACATATTTTAATGGACTGTTTTTGAATTTCCCTTGTTAAAAATAAGCATATAAAATTATTTGTGCCCATGCTGTCATGCATACGTACAAACTCCGATATTTCTCTGAGATATTTCCTTGATTATATGAACAATTACCCATCAAATTATGTTGATGGCTTGTAGCCCATATGAAAGCAATTGTAATTACAACATAGAAATCTCTTGTTCGATTAATTTAAATAAAGAATGATATTAATTGATTACAAGAAACCTTCTCCTACAATAAAGTCGAGAATATTTATTCAAGCTCCGAGGATTTGTGTTTATAATATATTTATAAGTTTCACATAATTAAAATAATAATTTATCATTTTTTTCCTAATTAAAAAAGAAGGGACAAGAAGAGAATGCGTTACATCATATTATATATTATATAAGGAAAAAGTTGTATCCCATAAACACCATTCCATCCGATCAAACTTCACTACCTTCGGATTAAGAGTATCCGAGTTAGTAGAATATGATAGTAAGTTACGGTCATGAGTTTGATTCTCTCTGCCAATATTTCATTGATATGAGCATGTCGCATCGATTTTATCTAGTATGATTTAACTATGTGTTTACCTATTACGCATCCCAAAAATAGCAGTGGCGGGTTCCCACGGATACCTACCAGATTCATTCCGTGAACTTCCGTGAACACTGTTAGTTAAATTGCTCGTTTTGAGCTTTCCATTGTCAAGATCTTTCGTGCTTTCAAACCCAGAGGAGAAAAAGTAACAAAGTAAAGGCCTTTACCCACTTCACAAAACCCCAGGCTCCTCTCGGAGTTGAGAGTCTTTTTCACTGAAGTGTGGATCTTTTCAGCTTTTCAGGCTGTCATTCGATCCAGCTTATTCATCAACTGTCCCTTCTTTTTTCAGTCTTTCTTTTAATATCAGGACAAGGTTTCTTGAAATAAATGATTTCAAGAAATTTTTAAACCATATAGATAATTTAAAAATTCTTCTTAATTAGGACACGGAAAATATTATTGTTTGAAACTATTTTAGTTTAGCTATATTATGAGTAAAATTGATTTTTTTTTTATATAGATTGAGAAAGAAATAAGATTGACTATTAAACTTTTAAATATATTTTTCCAATAAATTTTTAATCTTTGTATTGGATACAATCAAATTCTTGATAGCCTTTTTTTTAAAACAATTATTACAATTAATTGGGTGAGGAAATAGAGACTAGAAGAGAAGACCTCAATATCACAATTATGATCAATATCAGACCGACTTAGAAGCCATCGGCAATTCTTGGGATTTTTCTACCATACCACATGTGGTATTACCCATTGTAGGAAATTATTGGCCCAAAATTAATTTAGGGAGTGAGTCAATATCAGATCGACTTAGAAGCCATAGACAATTCTTGGGATTTTCCTACCATACCACATGGGGTTTATCCTATGTAGGAAACAATTTTTCCAAAATTAATTTTGGGAGTGGATCTCATTTCCCAAATTAATTTTGGATCACTCAAATATCTTATGAGACAGTACCTTATGGGTAGCATAGAAAGTCCCCAATTTGTGATGGCTTTTTGAAACCAAAGCAAGTGTTTATGTGAGAGCCAGTCAACAGAAATAATATTATTAATTAATTAATTCGTTCACCTGGATGAGTAGGCAACAGCCTAACAAGAAGTAGCTAGGTTTTGGCTGGTTCTACTGCACCACATGAAACAACAGAATATTTTGCATAAATTTGTAATAATAATAAAAAAAGTCGTCAGTGTTGTAAAATGTGGTATTTAAAAAAGAGGCCAATTGCTTATAGATGATTTTGTTTGAAACATTGCCCAAGCTAATTGTCCATAAATCTGACCATCTTTGAGCATTATCCGATGTAGAAATAAGGAATCTAGTGGTTATGAAACTATTGCATGTCGAGCTATTACACAATCTCAGCCAATCCGATTAACTTTAATAATTTTCATATCATCTAGGCAAATCGGATTAAGCCGTCTACCATTAATTTGATGCCAGGCACGGCCCATCACTGAATTGGCCGTGCCGGGCCACGGGCGACCTCCTGTTTTGCCACCTATACACCGAGTACTGCTTATATGTGATTGCTTCTACTTTACCTGATCTGAAGCAAATCGAAATCTGAAACTTTGGCCTCAAATCCATCACTAATCAATATATTAGTCGATTTTATGTCACGATGGATTATGGCTTGGTTTATCTCTTCGTGCAAATGTGCGATCCTTAGTCTACCACAGTTAAAAAAGTATAAAGATATATTATATTGATTAATAGTTAAAACTAGTTTAAATAGCTGGTTTATATAAAATTCATTAAATTTAATGAGAAATCCTTGCATGAAATTGATATGCAATATTTAGCACTTTTATTTTAGAGTGTTTGAATTCTTGAATATTGACCATTGGGGATGAGGCGGACACAAGAAGTAATCAAGGGGAGTTAGCTAACCATTTTCAAACATGCCTTTTTAAAAAAAATGATTTTTTTTTTATCATTTTAGGGATGATATCCATGATATCCCATGCTAGGTCTTCCACTTACTAGATTCCATGCTGCATGGAATTATTACTGATCATTCACATATATAACATCAGAGATCTAAAACCGTGGCTATTTGAATTTTCATTCGATTACGAGCGGCTGGTAGTTTTGCATGCGGATAATTTAGCAGCTGCAGTCCCCGTTGGTCTGCTTGGATTACTCGTTTTAGTTCAGGTAATATGGAGGTCTATGCATCATATGTCTGAATTACAGATAAAATATCGTTAACTTTTCATGTTGGGGTGCGTTAGTGAACCAGATACAGATGTGATTCTTCCTATAGTTTGAGAATACAACATTTACTGTTACTATGTGCGGAATATTGCAGTAAGGCATAAATGATTTATCCATATATTTGTTCCTGGCAATAAGAGTGAGATTCGTCTTTGATGAAGACTCCCTGGTTTGTTCACTAACCTCTTCTTTAATGCATTTGATCCGAACATAGAACCAACTCAAATATGCATGGACGCAATCTCGTATCATTGTCATGATTATGGAATGACCATTGTAATTTTTTTTATTTAGTGTAACTTTGTACAGTGACCATTGGTTGTAAATTAATTAAATTTGTAGTAGAACTTCTTATGGCTATGCTTCCCATGGAGGGAATAATGCTCTTACAGGAAGATGTTGCATTGATATAAACTTCAGTTTGAAAGGTCACCAGCACACTTATGCATCAAAATAATTTTCAATCCTTTTTAGTCAGTGGCTCCATTAATCGAATGTCATCTCTCATAAACTGAATTAAAATGAGTAGACTCTTGGGTTTCCGAAACTAGTGATTTCTGAAATTTTATACAAAGTTGATGGTTCGCTAAGGTCACTCTCAATCAGGTGTAGATGGTTCATATTGGTTAAAAGTGCTCGCGGTCATTGTTGAAATGCGTTCGGCCGAGTGGCTTTATGAGTTGTTAGATAAAAATCCTGTTCATGCAACTAAAATCTGTTGCGCTAATGCTATATGACAAAATGATCTCAAGTGGCATAATCATTAGTGATTATGTGAAACCGCGGATCCGCATATAAATTGGTTAACCGATAGATCATGTGGAAGTTTATTGAGGGAAATGAGGTTAAAACTCTATAATCAAAATCTCATAGTGGATAACCAACCTTGTTGACTGAGATCCTAAGATCTAGGTTCAAAAGGGAAAACTAAATTATGAGATTGTATAAACACCTTGGAGATCATTCTCCAACTCATTCCTATGATAAATGTGTAGCCTGCAAAACGGGTACGGTGATAGACAAAAGACCTTTAATGATTCCAAAAACATATAAGAATATGTTGGAGGATACTCTTCTAGGAGATCACCTACGTGAGTGCGAAGTGTGGCCGCTTCAAAGATGGAAAGCACTATGAAACCAAGCGTGGTCCAATGCCGGAATGGACACAAACGTAAAAAACCAATACGAATGTTAGAATTGTTATGTTGTTGGTTCAATTGTCTAGGTTTACACCAACGACTAAATAGTTCAAGAATATAAGTTCACTATTAAGTCAAGTAAATTCGATTTAATACTACTACGGAAGATTCAAAGCCGCAAGCTATCTCTCTGTTGAGCCTTAAAGCAAGGTTGTGTTTAATGCGTTAATTTATCTCCGGTTTATTTTTGAGTTTTGATGATCAACAAAACTTGTGTTTGTTATACTAATGTGTGTACTTAGTGTGCAGATTAAGTGGATTAAAATGAAGAAAATCGAGTGTGCACAATCTGGCGTGGATCGCCCCAGGCGATGGTGATCATCGCCCCAGGCGATGGCAGCCAGGCGGGGCATCGCCACGCACATCGACTAGAGCGACGCCGAGGCATGCGCGCAGGGGGAGTTCGCCCGAGGCGATGACCTGATCGCCTGAGGAGATGGCCCGAACGCCTGAGGCGATGTGTGCTTCGTTTGAGTCGATGAAGATTTTGGACATGCTGAGGCTACGTCATTGATTTGTGCTCTGGATCGCCTGAGGCGATCGACCCATTGCCTGAGGCGATGCGTGTTATCTGGTGACCGTTGGGGCGCGGTGATGGTGATCGCCTGAGGCGATGGCTGAGGCGATCAACGAGTGATTTCAGCCTTTTGTGTAGCAACGGCTAGTAGGAGCCTAGGGGGCCTCCTACACTATAAATATGGATGCTTTGGAGCATTTTGAAGTAAAGAAACAAGCCTACAAACTTCTACAAAGCTTTGATCATTCAAATTTCAAATAGCTTTGCAATCTCCATACATTGTTGTTGTATTGGAGTTTGTAATTCATTTCTTTTGATAGAGTCTTGTGTTCTTCGTGTTGGTACACCGCGAAGGTGTTTTTTGAGTGTATTGTAAGGTCCTCCAACACCAAAGCAAGTTAGAAATTGTAAAGTCATCAACACGTATAGTTGGTGCATGTGTTGTGGCTATCCTTGGAGCCCTTAAGGCCAAGAAGACTCGTGAAGAGTGTTGGTAGCTCGTGAAGAGCTTTGTGTACTCGTGAAGAGTGTTGTGCTCGTGAAGAGCTTTGTGTACTCGGGAAGAGTGTGTTGTGGCTAACTTGGAGCCCTCAAGGCCAAGATCTTTTTTGTTCTAGTGGAACCTCGGTTGGAGGTTATCTAACCGGGAAGAGGAGACGTAGGCGATTCATCGCCGAACTTCTATAACAAATCTTCTTGTTATTTACCGCTTTAATTTCATTACGCATTTATTTATTTGTTTACTTCTTATTTTATTTTATTTATCGATTGACTTAAGCCTTCCGCAAGCGCAAACTCTTTTATTTTGCAAACTCATTTTAAAAAGCTAAAGTAGCCAAGGAATCTCGTTCACATACATTAACATATGCGGTGATTTTTATCAAGGAACCTATTGAGCTTGGACGAGAAGGAATGCCATCTATGAACAACCAAACTAAGTGTTCAACATGTGTGGAATGATGTTGGAACATTATCTTATGATGGGATGAAGACCCACGAACCAATGGTCAGTTGGTGGGCAAGTTCGTATAGAAGCCACTTGGAGCGCACTGCAAATTTTTTATTATATCTCTTGGCTTGATGCTTCGAATAATGTGAATCCAAAGAGGTTGGAAAGTCAACTCAATATACTAGATTTCATATTCAAACATCTCAGTCCAATTCGAATTGCATCATGGAGCTAAATGGCATGGAAGTCATAGCAAGTGCAGATTGTAGCAAGGTTTGAGCGGCTGTAGCATTTTAGGCATAACTTCTTCATACCTTGATGAAATGCAATGCATTTTTCTCCACACCTAGACAAGAGGAAGGGATACAACTTTTATGTTTACCACTTTTCCCAGAAACTAGCTTAAGATGGTCGAATAGTGCAAAGTTTGAGAGTGTTTAAATCTGGCAGATAGTTTGAGGCGATCCGGGCCATCACCTCAGGCGATCCGAGCCATGCGTGCCAACGCCGCGCACCATCGACCCAGGCGATGGCACGCTGCTCGCCTGGAGATCTGGATCGCCCCAGGCGATGCCTGGAACGCCTGAGGCGATCCAGAATTGATCCTACGGCATTTTTCAAAGGGCGATCGCCCGAGGCGATGGGGACATCTCCTGAGGTGATCTGGGCCAGATTTGAATGTTAGAACGTGGCGATGGAGATCGCCCGAGGCGATGGCCGAGGAGATGCACGAGTGATTCAAGCCTTATGTGTAGCAACGGCTAGTAGGAGCCTTGAGGGCCTTCTACACTATAAATATGGATGTTTTGGAGCATTTTGAAGACAAGAAACAAGACTATAAACTACAAGAAAGCCTTGATCAATTCAAATTACTTTAACATTGCAATCTCCATACATTTGTGTTGAATTGGAGTTTGTAATTCATTTCTTGTTGTGTGAGTTTTGATTCTTCGTGTTGGTACACCGTGAAGGTGTTTGTTGATTTATTGTAAGGTCCTCCAACACCGACGCAAGTTGAAAATTGTAAAAGTCATCAACAAGTAAAGTTGGTGCATGTGTTGTGGTTATCCTTGGAGCCCTTAAGGCCAAGAAGACTCGTGAAGAGTGTTGGTAACTCGGGAAGAATTTTTGTGTGGCTATCCTTGGAGCCCTTAAGGCCAAGAAGACTCGTGAAGAGTGTGGTGCTCGTGAAGAGCTTTGTGTACTCGGGAAGAGTTGTATTGTGGCTAACTTAGAGCCCTCAAGGCCAAGATCATTCGTTCTAGTGGAACATCGGTTGGAAGTTATCTAGCCGGGAAGAGGAGACGTAGGCGATTCATCGCCGAACTTCTATAACAAATATTCGTGTCTTTTACCGCTTTATTTCATTACGCATTTTATTTACTTCTTCATTTCTTTTATTTATCAATTGACTTGAGACTTCAGCGGCGCAAACTCTTTTATTTTGCAAATTCATTTTAAAACGCTAAGTAGCCAAGGAACCTCATTCACCCCCCTCTTCGGTTCCAACAGTATTAAACTCACCAAAGCACAACTTCTGTTAAAAGAACGCACTAAACGTCCCAGAGGATCATCAAGTTCCAGTCAGAAACTTGATAATTATTTTACGACTTCTTTTGATTCCAGTGAAGCAGATAGCGAGCAACAATTTGATATCTTGTGGTGGTGGTCACAAAAGACACAAATTTTCCCGATTTTATCAATCATAGCAAAGGAAATCTTAGCTTGCCCCGTGTCAACCGTTGCTGTGGAACAAGCTTTTAGCGCAGGGGAAATATTTTGGATGTAAGACGATCAAAAATGAGTCCAGATTCTTTAGAGGCCCAACCGCCCAAGCACTAATGGAAGATTGGGCAAGGGCGGTAAAACGAAAACAAGGAATTGAATCAAGTTCGGACCAAGATGAATTTGATACCGAAGGAACTACTACTACGGGGACAGGTAACAGAAGTGATTGAGCTACGCCACTTCCAAAGGTAAGAAGGGTGAAAAGGTAAGAGAACTACGTGGGCTTTGATTCCTCTACACCCTAAGAGGATACTTAGGCAACTTAAAAAGTTCAAGCCCTCCCCTCCCCTTTACATTTCCTTTGTTCTTTTTTTATATTAATTTTTAAATTATTTTAAATAAAATTTTACTTTTTTTAATTTAACAATATAAGGGTCGAACCATAACCGGTGGTTAACCGTAACCTTAACCGTAACCGATGGTTCACGAACCGTAACCGGAACCGTCTACGAAGGTTAAGTTTAAGGGTCGAGCTATTATGAACCGTCGAACCGGTGGTTCACGAACCGTGGTCATGTCTATGCCAAATGAAAGGAGACTCTACACCCTATAAATGAGCTCCAAATAACAATGGCAGAGGTTAGCAAGTCAGATAGGAGAGTTTAAAAGGTATAACAAATATTACAGAAGGCTCTTATTTCTTAGAACCTGTTCATTAAGCTTATGTCAAACATCCTGTAAGATGTATAAATTCTAATAACGTGTTTTAAGATTAAGATATTAACTTTTTTGGGGTAAAATAAGTTGTCGGAAAAAAGGAAAAAAAATTGAGAGAGAAGATGAATGATACAAGTAAGCTGTTGAAAGAAAATAGTGATGGAAAATTTCTAGGAGGAGGATAGTTCGGGATATAAAAAAAAACATTTAGGTTAAAACAATAAGGTTGTGTTTGGATTGACGGACTTGAAATGAGTGTATTTCAAATTTCTTACTCAAATCCTCTTTTATGTTTTGGTAAAAAATTGATTTAGATACAAATTCTTCATTTTTTTCAATGCATTTCATTTACATTTTGGATGGATTTGAAATGACAACAAACTACAAATCATTTCAAATCCATGAATTTCAAATGATTAGATTTCAAATCATTTCTCTAAATCAAATCCTTTCATCCAAATGCAACCTAAGAGATTTTAGTGGCGTAGTTTTTAATATTATATGATCTCTTTTAAAAAACTAAACAAATACTTGTAGATAGCTTATACACTTCCAAATATATTATATA